>BLFK01000887.1:515205-540979 GCA_014634185.1 Astreopora myriophthalma
GGGGGGGGACCAAACCCGCTACGACACTGGCACGAACTTGGTCACATACCCCAACGGAAGGGATATGAGTAGACTGCATAGCCTGTCTAGAAAGGAAAACACTCAAGAATATCGACTGAAACCAGCCTTCTAAACCTTGTGATTGATGATCCCCGCTAAAAACCGTGTTTTCAATTTCATTCGCTTTTAGTGGAGCGACCTGGTGCTTTCCGCTAAGCAAACGTATTATTGGGAGAGGGAGAGAGAAAAAGAAAACGAGCGGAAAAGAACGTCGAGTTTTTTGCTCTCGGTTTTTCTCGCTTCCCACTCTCCCGACTACGCTTGCTGCGTAAGTTAGGATAAAGAGCAGCCCCTCCCAGGGGTTTTGGGGAACAAGGGAACAGGACTAATTTAAAACTGGGGAACAGGGGAACAAAGACAAAATATCCCAGGGAACAAGGAAACACAAGCAATTTTTTAAAGGGAACAAGGACGCCCCCCACCCCCATCCTGGGAGGGGCTCAAAGAGGTATTCGTCTCTTTCCACCTCCCGATTATTAAACCTAAGTAAAAGGAGAACCTTTTGATATTTGCATTTACACCGTGATTGAGTACACTCCTAGCGTGAAAAACGATGTGATAGGCACTTTGGCGAGATGAGACTGAAAGCCAAAAAGAAGCATCATGGATCCCACCGAAATGATACAAATTATAAAATGCATTATTACTTTGTAACCACATTTTTCATTGTTATTACAATGTTAGTTTGTAAACTCTACAGGGTTTTGCATTGGGGCTATTACGTAAGAAGCCGGATGAACACTCGTACTGCACGTGTCTTTCTACACACAGTAAAATCACATGAGCATTTTAATTTGACATTCAAGTATATTTGACTTCCGTACCTCAATAAATCATATTTCAAATGAATGAAACAAGCGTTTTCAGGGTGATTGCTCTTACCACGGTGGGTACGTTCTGAGAGTCAATCTTTTTTTCGCGTTTTAGCTCGTTTTAAATTCCTCAAGCCACGAAGTATTTTTGCTGTGTTCTCAGTAATTTTCCAGGAGCCTGGACCCAAGTGTATTTCCATTGATACATGTAAAATGGCTCGGTATTTTACCTCGTTCGCTTTTATTTGAATGCAGCAGCTGACAAATTGCGCCAAGAACGTACGATATTTCGCTACGATGACGATCCAACAGGCGAAGACCGTATGGAAGAAGGCCGATGCAGTTTGTTTTGACGTTGATAGCACGGTTATCATGGACGAAGGTATCGACGAACTTGCGGCGTTTTGTGGACGAGGGAAAGAAGTCTCCCAATGGTAAGTTAATTCTTTTTTTCTTAAGCCTGGGAACCCTTCGATCACAAACTTCTACGTTCAGGTTTGATTATTTTTTAATTGGAGTTTGTATTTTCGTGTTTATACTCAACTTGGAGTCTAAATATTCAAGCGGACTGCTGCGAGATCAATTCGCCGGTTGAATCGAGTGTACGCGTCATGAAAGCATTGCATTAACCAACCGTTACGAATCCCGTTGGAGTCACTTGAATTTTTCAAGTGCATATAAGAGACAATTGCTTAAATTGTCCAGAAAGTGTAAGGATCATTTCTTCAGTTCATGTCTAACCCGCACTTCATAATCATTTGTTTCATTTACCCTTCTTTTCACGGGAAAACACACATGAGCCCAACAAATTGACCTGCTCTCAACTGTGTGGCTTCATAGCTCAGTTGGTAAGAGCACTGCACCGGCATCGCAGAGGTCGTGGGTTTGAATCCCGTCGGAGTCACTTGAATTTTTCAAGTGCATATAAGAGACAATTGCTTAAATTGTCCAGAAAGTGTGAGGATCATTTCTTCAGTTCATGTCTAACCCGCACTTCATAATCATTTCTTTCATTCACCATTCCTTTCACGGGAAAACACACATGAGCCCAACAAATTGACCTGCTCTCAACTGTGTGGCTTCATAGCTCAGTTGGTAAGAGCACAGCACCGGCATAGCAGAGGTCGTGGGTTTGAATTCCATTGGAGTCACTTGAATTTTTCAAGTGCATATAAGAGACAATTGCTTAAATTGTCCAGAAAGTGTGAGGATCATTTCTTCAGTTCATGTCTAACCCGCACTTCATAATCATTTCTTTCATTCACCATTCCTTTCACGGGAAAACAGACATGAGCCCAACAAATTGACCTGCTCTCAACTGTGTGGCTTCATAGCTCAGTTGGTAAGAGCACTGCACCGGCATCGCAGAGGTCGTGGGTTTGAATTCCATTGGAGTCACTTGAATTTTTCAAGTGCATATAAGAGACAATTGCTTAAATTGTCCAGAAAGTGTGAGGATCATTTCTTCAGTTCATCCAACCGTTACTATTATGCAATACTCTCATGATGCAGCATCCTAAAATATAAGCTCACACTTACCATTCTCATTTTCTGAAAAAGTTGGTCACTGAACTTTGGAATGGTTAGTCCAAATCCACACCAAATTAAACCAAAGGAAAGTTAATTTGTAAAGATTCCTTGGAAACTTGACTAGCTGAGCATACAACAACTGTAGATGACCCAGAATTTACCGGAAGGAAAAAAGGCAGTATTTTATGACCAGCACCTTTCCCCCCAGATTGTTGGGCATAAATTAAATGTTAACAGGTTTTTAATTTTCGTCAGTTTTCACAGTAAGGATTCATGGGTTTCGTCTGAACTTAATTTCAACCTCCCATCCTGGGTACACAAGGGGGCCAACTATTTTGCATTGGGCAAAATACCACAATCACTGAAAATAATGAATGTAGATTGTTTCCTTTTAGTGGTGTTGTGGTAAATGCTCCAGTTACCATGAAATTTTGTTCCATGTGATTGCACATCACCTCTGCCAGTACAGCATGAGCTTCCACTAGTAATTGGAAATTTTTCCAAGAATGCCCACATCCGTACTGACAAGTTCAACATTTCATTTATTATATGGGCATACAGTCAAACTGGGCAAGTGTACCCTCATAGATTACATTAATTTAATTAATATTAATTGTTTGAAAAAATTTCAATAAGCAAGTTGTTAAAGTGCTGGTGTCCTAATTTCTTATCTCACCTGAGTCTACTCATCATTGAAGACATGTATGCATAAAAATATGTGATGTTAATGAGTTGGGAGTTTTTCTTCTTCTTCTTGATGAGCTTGTTCAAATCTGCCACCATTTTAGTTCACCATTCGCCTTAGGAATGCAATTTGAGCTCTGTGGCTCTCTTAGGGATCGGGTGTACTGTACCACAAATAGTGTTTGTGTTTGATTGAAATTGCAAAATGTTTTGGCTGATGTTGTTGGGGTCATGTGTACATTCACTTGAAAACATAAAAAAAAATTAACAATAACTTCATGAGCACTTTTCAGTTATGGGCATATGAACACTCAAGTTGTCAATGTTCACTCGTAACCCAATCTTGGTTTTGTCACAACAGTCATGTTCTGAAACCACTGACAGAATTTAGAATAATCCATTTCTTAGGGAGTGCACTTCAGCTGGTTGGACTGTAAAACTTGCCGTTCCATTTACTAAGTACATGTACATCAATGCAAATACACATACAGCTGTATGCCACCATTTGGCATTCGTTCCTAGCAATATGCAGGGTAGTTGTAACCTGAACCTAGCCTGGAGAAGAGGCATTATTTTGGGGGAATTTTGAGCGTCAAGCGATTGATGAGTGTAATAATTTTGTAGGCTAACGTGCTTTGCCTTGCTGTGATTGGTTGGTGATTTAGGGGTGTATCTGGGGCTGGAACAGTAAGGTTTGCATATAGGTGGTTTTTTTGTTTGTTTGTTTGTTTTTCATGCCACATTCCTCCCCTCTCACTTGAAATAATGTCCTTCTGCAGGCTACCTGAACCTTCCTATCTGAACATACCTATGGTATGATGGCCTAGCTCCCAGGAAGTCTCCCTTGGCTCAGCCAGAGAACAATAATTTTACAGAAAGTCATAGGTCCCACTCCTATTTCGAGCACTCAGATTCTCTTCCAAGTACTGAGAAATTCATCATTTCATACTTTTTGTTTACTATATCTTTTTAACCAGTTACTCATTTCAGACATCCCCTCCCCCCCCCAAATGCCCCTTGAGGGAGACAGCACATGTTTAGATTTTGCCTCATAATAAGATGTGAGTCTTTCCTGCCATTTTAATTACTGTAGTTGCGAACTGCGTCCCTCTGCTACTAGGATACTGAAATGGAAGCTCTGCCAGCTGCAATGTACAGTGTAGGATGGGACAAAGAAAAGCAGAGGGAAAATGATAATTATAATAATAATATTGCATGTACACTCGCATCCTGTTATTGTGGACACCCTTGGGGGGTGGGGAGAGTTTTAGTGTCCATAATAGTGGGGTACACGAGAAGAAATTGTTTTGTCTGTGACATAATTATGAAAAAAGTCACATAAGCATTGTAGTTTAAACAATACTGTACTTTATTATATTCTTGTTTAACTCTTGTATAACCAGCCTTAAGCAAACATAAAGCTTCCAACCTGGCCTCACTAACTGGAAGATGAGGTGGCCACAAGCAGGAAATTCTCATGTTTGTACCCAATAGGAGAATGGCTTTTTTATTGTCCTTTATCTCTATGCCCATTTATGACATTATGTGAGTGTCCGCTGTTGGGGCAGGAAAGTGTCCACATTTCCGTAATAGCAGGAGTCTGTTATTAACAGAAATTTGTTTCAGTCATTTATTTCTTTATACGTTTCACCACAAGGCAGGCACTTCTCTGCAATAGCCGTGTGTCCGTAATTGCAGGGTGCCTGTAGGGCAAGAGTTGACTGTATTATGGTTATGATTATAACTAATTTCCTGATTTTCAAAACATGTAGGACTGTTAGGGCAATGGGAGGAGGGATACCATTTAGGACAGCTCTCAGAGAAAGACTAGGCATCATTAATGTTTCCAGAGATAAGGTGAGTTGAAGGTTGCTCTCAAATTGTTACAGCTGAAATAAACCACTTTCTACCAAAAAAAAAAAAGATAACAGATGAGCCACCATGTTACAAATTAATGGTGAAAAAAAATTTTCTTGGGTTGGTTCTAACAAGACAGGACAAACATACAATGCAACACAATTCTTTATATAACACGGTTGGTACACTTAACGCTGTTACCAGCGAAAAATACAACTGCAGTAACTGTAACTTCATAATGTGGTTGAGCTTGGATCTCTTAAAATTCTATGCAAACCACCCATAATGATCTTGCATCAAGTTCAAGAGGTCATTTGAGAAGCAGGCATTATCTCAACATAATTGATCAATATGACTTGTGTTATTTGGTCAACCAACACCCGTGTGGCCATGTCTAGGTGTCCGAGACAGAATATCACTTGGCTAAAGAGGCTGTGTCACAGCAGTGCAGTCTGTCTTGTTTGTTTTTGCCAGTTACTCACCCTTACTTGCTACATATATGCAAGTTAACTTTAACCGAGAAACTACTTTTAAACAACAAAATCAAACCATGGTCACTGTGACAAAAATTTGTTTCCCAACCATAGATAATAGAAGTTGCAAAAAACAAAGATACACTTTGAAAGACTGTTAGGTTGAACAGTTTTCAAAAACCCCAATTACAATCCATTTTATTCTTCTTTGGTTTTGCCCATCCCTGCCTCCTTTTGTATTTGCTGTTTTATTCAAACCTTCCTTCAGTGTTTTTAAGACTGTTATTTTCAAGTTATGCTTGATTTGGTCGTCAGTTCCCAGTCGCTGAATTTGGCTTCATTTCGTGATGCAGGCCCTTTAATCTTGCTCAGCTCTCCAGCAGTGCATGGCAGAGTGCATAAACTATATGATGTCTAAGACGCCTGGGAGATTGCTTTTAAGGTGTTTCTTGGAAGGGTGTTTTTTTTCTTTGAAATGTTCAGGAGAGCTCTAAACAAGCTAGTGTAAGTGCCGTCAAGTCTTCCTTCTTGAGTCGTAGGGAGTGTCCAAGCTGTAGTACCATGTAGCTGATTGGTTAGGGGCTGTAAGATAGTTTTGTATTAGTAATTGGATCATAACTCTGTTGAATTGAACTTTGTCTTAGCTCCATAGTTTTATAGAGGAACATCCTCCACGTCTCACGCCAGGAATACGGTAGGCTTGATTTTGATTGTAAGAGTTGAGAAAGTTCATGCCATAATTATTCTTCTTTTTCATTGTTTGTGTGAGTAATTCAATAATTGTATTTTATGTGTCTAATCACTTTAGAAGTAGTGTACCACAATCGTATTGTAAGCATTTAGTTGACTATTGTTTTGTAAGTAGCATATTTTGTGCTTTAATTGTAAGTAGTGCAAGTAAACATTTGTAAATAATTTGTAGTAAAAATAAATAAATTAAAAAAATTATTATTCTTTTTCCTGTGTCTTAGTTTATACTGTGGTGTATGAACGTAACATCATGCCATCTTTCCCATTTGTATTGTCTACCTTAACTAATCTATGCGGGAGCCTGGATCCCCGTATAAGCCCTAGGGTTACAGTTCGGGTTTCTCCATCACTATCCTTTTCTAAATGTTTCTTTTTTTGACTCATGTAACCTGTAAGTGACAAAACAAATAATAAAATTAATAAATGAAAAATAAGTAAACAATACACTGCTCTTAGGAGAGAAGTTTCATTTATGATTAGTTTGATTAACTTTCAAATTCACTGAAATGTATTTATTGACATCAATCAGTAATGTGTACAAATTGAGAGATCAGTAAAACAAAGGTAGCAATATATATATATTAATCATCTGAGTCTGTTTTGTATACTTTATAGGGAACTTGTCCAGGCACTGCATGAACAAGGAACTCCAGTTTATCTCGTATCAGGTGGATTTAAAAGGATTATACAACCTGCTGCGGAACAACTTGACATTCCCATTGCAAATGTCTTTTCCAACAGACTTTTGTTTGATGATGAAG
This sequence comes from Astreopora myriophthalma, assembly GCA_014634185.1. Lineage (NCBI taxonomy): Eukaryota > Metazoa > Cnidaria > Anthozoa > Scleractinia > Acroporidae > Astreopora > Astreopora myriophthalma. The sequence continues at coordinate 522,133 of BLFK01000887.1, forward strand.
GTACCAGACCTGTAATAGGTAGCACAGTCTTAACAACAAAATACCTTGAATGTTCATGTTTTTTTAACTGTAACAATGCTGGAATGAAATATGTTATCATGAAGAGTTCAAGAATTTACTTTGGCAGATTGTTATTTATCCAAGCTACATGTATTGGTAACTAGTCCCACTTGATGCAATTAATTAATTGAAAGAAATTTTATCATATGGATCCATTTTCTAAAGTCTGATTTACATTGTAGATGGGTGCAACTTTTGCTTATGTCTGTCATGTGTGATTTCTTCAACATGCTCTGCTCATTCCATGCAAAAAATCGCAAAGCACTCTTGTCATTGAACAGAGCCTTGCATTTGATTGTCCTAGAGTTTTAAAAGTTGTTTCAAAATCCTACAACAATTTTTATGCCACATGCATCTGTCACAGGGAAGTTTTAGGAGCAGGGAAGTTGTAACAGCTTAGTGTTATGTGTTGTATGGGTTAAAATAATTTTTACCTGCAACATATACATCGAGATGCACATAACAATCGTACTGTTACAGTGAACTGTCTGACATACACATAACAATATTCTTCAATGCTTACTTCATTCAAATGCCTTTGGCAAGGAATAGGCCATTTTGCTAATGCTAATTTCTCCTAGTTCCATTCCCTTGTGGGGGCAAAATGTGATCTATTTGCTGAATTAATGAGCCTGTTTTTGGCAGAGTAATAACTTTTTGCCCCCACAAGGGAATGAAACTAGGAGAAATTTGCATTAGCAAAGTGGCCTATTAAGCAGAAGTATGGCTGCAGTACAGCATGTAAATTCTTTGTGGATCTGTATAATTATTAATTTCTTATTGTCACCCGTAGGCAATTTTGCTGGCTTTGATGAAAGTGAGCCCACCTCGGAGTCTGGAGGAAAGACGAAGGTTATAAAACATTTGAAAACAACATTTGGTTATAAAAAGTGAGTATGAGATTCATTTGTAAGGGACAGCGAAATGAATTGTAAATGATGTGGTCTGGTCTCCACACACCTATAGATACTGCAGACGCATTTTCCCGTGAGCACATGGATCACAATGTAATCATTTTTGTTGAGAAGTTTCCTGAGTTATTAGTTGCACGATAACTTGTGTGTATGCTGTGTTTTTTCAGTTTGTTTGGTCAATACAAGTTGTCTAACAGTTCTATTGTCATTTTAAGTGATTCTTTCCCTTTCCTTCTCTAAGTGAATGGAACAAATGCAAATTATGTGCAGACAGCAATAAAGTTCAGGTTTATAGTAGTTTAAGTGGATGCCACACAGATATTGAACTTGCGGATCCTGCCCTGGTTGTTTTTTGCCTAATGTACTAGTAACATTGATATTTGTATGTACAATTAACCCCTTTAAGGGTTAACGTGTTTGCTAATGAGCGAAAATGAAAACATTGATGTCAGCAGAGGTAGCCCTATTGTTATTAGTCAAGGACACTATCAAATACATCCTCTTCAACTTCAGGCTCAATTTTTTGTTTCAGCTTGGTGATGATTGGTGATGGAGCCACAGACCTTGAGACCTTCCCCACAGCAGTAAGTAGTGTCATCGTTTGCATGTTGCCTCTTGTAAGAATATTTTGTTTTTCAGGGATGTAATTTTAGTGAGCTGGCCTAGGTTTTCCTTAGCTGCCCCCTTGGCTAATTTAGATGGTAACCCTTTACAAGTAATCCTAAATCTTTTGAGATTTATCTGGAATGCTAGCCCTTTTTCTCTGCCCGAATTTAAATTCGGGCAGAGAAAAAGGGCTAGCATTCCAGATAGTTTTTGAGGTAGGGTGCCCTCAGGGAATCTGAAGGGGTCAAGCTAGGGTCAATACCAGTGGGTCTCAATACATTTTCCGAGGTCTATCACTGTCTTGATTTGCGGTGCCAGGTGTTCAGCTTTGTCACGTTTTGATTTGATACCAGTCCCTTATCTGGAGCACTGCATTCAGAAAAGGTCTCTTTCAAGAAGTGAAATTACTACTGAAATTGGTAGACTGTTTCTTCAGAGACACGCGAACAGGTTGATTTTGCCCCCTGACAAAAAACGATATAGGGCATGTGGTTTTGCATGTCAAACCCAAAAAAGCAAGTGTGACTAAAGTAGTAATTGTTTTTTGTTTTGAATCTGATTGGTTGAAAAGTTTGCGCGAGTAATTTTTCATCCAATCACAGACCAAACTAAAACAAAAGCAACTGCGTCATTACTTTGAACACTCAACTGAAAACTGCTGGAACTGCAAGAATGCCATCTTTTGACATTTCAATCCTGGCAATGTGCAGATCAATCATAATATGTCACCTCAGCCTGGTCGAATGGCTTAGCTGCTACAAGTCTCTTTTGGCTCTGCGGTAGAGCATCTGAACTACAACCTCGTTCCCAGGGTCTCTCTTCTCTGCCTCCCTTGGTCGTTGCCAACGACCAAGGGAGGCAGAGAAGAGAGACCCTGGGAACGAGGTTTTCTGAACTATAGTAGCAATTGCATCGTTACGTCATTGGCATGGTGATGTCATTTCCTACCCTACCCTAGAGCAGAATGCTTTGGATGGCTTCTATGAATTGTCCCAGGCTAAATTGTTCAATTGTATCCTTGTGGGAAATGAGGATATCAGGCCCACACTTTCTCAGCCTTACTCGCCCAGGTTTTAGTAGATTTCTCTCTCAAAGATGAAGTAACACAACAAATTACACAAATTGAAATATACTGTATATCCTACTCTAGCGAAAATAAGTTGATTTAAACAAGACTGATTGGCTAAAATGACAGTCGTTAAGAGAAATATTAAACAGGATCGATCAATTTTTACCGGAAACAAGCCCGTTTAACAATGAAGGTACTCAAATTTTGACAGGTCGTGACTAAAATCAATCGAGAAAAAGAAACACTGATTTGTGCGTACCATCCAGTTTCCGACATCCTTATTCCGGGCACACGAGCCGTTAGGTACAATAAAGAGGTGAAAAATTAAACAGTGACGTCATTTATGCGTCTGCCCTCCAATAGATCACAGATGGCAACCAATCAGAATGCACGTAAAATTGAGCTTATTGTATAATGTAACAAAAGCGTATGGCATACTTGCTCCTCAGTCCAACTTTCTTAGAATTTTGAAGTTAGTAATAGTGGACCATTAAATAAGAAGATTCCAGTAATACTCATCGGACTTCTCTACAATCTCATGTGCACATGAAGGGTTGAGGTTTGAGGTTGCCTGTATTAAACAAACACATTTTCAAATCCAAACAATGAAGAGGGTTGTTTGTTTGTTTGTTTGTTTTTTTTACCTTATCACAGAAGCACTTTCGTTAAGTGGGTGAATAGGGCTATTACCTCTTACTAACCGAGTTCGAGGGCCGTACTGCAAGTTACGGCCCGCGTTTTAAACTGGCGCGTTTAAAACCTGTGGATTAAACTGGGAAAAAAAAAAGGGGAGCCGTAACTTACAGTACGGCTCGAGAAAACGAGGTTAGTAAGATATTTATTATATCTCTTATTATATCGAACAGGAAAGCACACTCTGAAATTTAGCGAGCCGTGCTGTAGAATACGGCCCGCTAAATTGGCCAATCATAGGCGCGTACTATCTGAGAGATGTGAGAATGATTATTAACATCTTACCTGCTGCAGGACATGTTTATTGGGTTTGGAGGAAACGTTATCCGAGAGAAGGTGAAATCGCATGCACCATGGTTTGTTAGCAGCTTCCAAGAACTTTTACAAGAGCTGCGACCATGTCACCCTATAAATGGACTGGCAGCCCATGTAAATGGAGAAATTGCGAAAGATGCAGTAACTGACGCTACATGTAGAAACTTCGTCAATGGAATAACCAGATATTGAGCAACTTGTTGTAGAAAACATTCCAGAAGTGATAAAAATAAACGAAATCACACAACTTTTCGCTATCAAGTGAAGAAAGTAAAAAAACTTAGGTTGATACATACCGAAAAGTGACAAATAGTTCAAGTGAATAGGCGTATTCATGTGTCAAATAGTCTAATGTCAATAAATCATTATTAGGAGAAATCTCACTCATATACTGTTATGAATCGTGTAATCTGATTAGCTCACTACTCGCTATCTGTTGAGTGATAGGTAGTGAGTCAGTAGAAAAAAGCCGGTGTTTTGAACTAAAGAACAATAATTAATGGCGGCTTCTCCAAATCTTAAAACCATGAAAAACTGGACTGAATTCGAAGGTAGTATGTGGGTGGATCTCCACTAAAACAATTAGACTACTAGTTCTCGTTTTGTGTGAGTCAAATAGTCAACTCAGCTCTACGCGCCTTGTTGACTGTCTATCGACTCTTCAAAACCTTGAACTCGTAGTCTAATTGTTCAATAGGGAGTGAACGTGTTTCGTTCAAACAAAGACTTCAGCGCGAGTAAAATCCGACTGGGTGTTTGGTGTCGGTTTGTGATTAGCCAGTTTAGCTCCATTCGCAGTATAATCTTTGTTTGAAGATTGAGGATTTATTGACATTGAATGTGTATATTAACATAAGTTTTATTTTCTTCACTTGAAAGTGATGTCCAGACAACATCGTAACGTGTGATTTCGCTTATTTCTATTCTGAAATGTTTAACTAAAACTACATTGATTTAAGTGTACGACTAGGACGTCCAAACCCAATGCCGACGCTCATTATGGAAAATTCTCCTTCATTCTGATTTAAAGTTCCGTCTTGTCAGATCGATAATAATTATATATGGTAGATAAACCTTCCCACCGTTCATGACGCTATCTTCGGGTTTTTTTTTATGGTTGCGGTGGGGGCGAGCAAACACGCCCCAAACTACTGTTAATGTTCGGGATTTTGGCCGACCTTGAACCCCTGCAACCCCGCTATCGAAGCAGTATTTTGATTAGAATAACGAACAGATTCAGGCCACAACGACCGTAAACGAATTTTTAAGATTTTCTACAAGTCCTTGTAATGAAAAATGTGCAAATTGCCACGAAATTAGAAGCTCCAAGTTACAGAAATGGTACCTTCTTTCATGGCCTAGTTGGTTTGAGATGAATGATATCAAAAGTATTCAAAATATATTGAAAATCCGCCCATTTGTAGCAGCATTACAGCGGTTTGAAGTTGGCCAAAATCCCATATATGTAGAGTCATGTTGAAATGTTAGCCGTTTCTTCACCCTATCCCCTAGAGGGTAGGGTGAAGAAACGGTTGACATTTCGTACTAACTAGGATGGCGTCAGTAACCATGGCAAGGTCTATTATGTAGGTTCCATCACGAAAATGCGGTTTATGCGTATTTTAAGAAAGTGCTCCCAGGGTGAAATTGATTATATTGTGTGGTTGCTGCCATTTAACGCCTGATTTCATTGGGAGTGATGTTCTTACTCTTACATCCTGGGATTTTAAAGAATTTTAGCTTTGTGAAATTTTAAATTATTTGAGATAAGTGATGATATTATTCTGTCAGATAAACAAAAACGATCTGTTATTCTGTACCAGACATTCTTTTAATTTATTTGTCACCGGTGTCACTGCTGTTATTAACTTACATTATAATGGTTGTGACTAAAATCAGGTTGGACACTTTATGACGAATACATAAAAGGGAACGATCACTCCAAAAATTAGGTTGAAGTGTGTCTAACTTCGCAGTTCAAAGGAAAGACTGAGAAAAAACTTAAATATCGGTACGTAGAACACGGGCTATACTGTATGTTAACTATATCGCTGGTCTGGCGAGGTGACTTTGAAAGAATCGGAAATTTTTGAGGTACATATTGCCCTGCAAGCTAGATTAGTCGTCGTTCTGTTTTATTTATTCGTCATAGAGTGTCCAACCTGATTTTAGTCTCGACTCTCAAGGTGGCTCAAATCGGTTTCAACACTTTCAAGAGCCTCACTTATCAGAAAGATTGACACTATAACACTATCACGTATTAACAATGTTATGTTACCATATGAAACAGCAATTATTGCTGAATAAAATGCGGTCATTATTGTGACGTAGTACGTAACCATGGTAACAGGAAAGCCCCATAAAACCCTCCTATATTTCGGCTGCAGTTGCTCGTATCTCAAAAACGAACCCCAATTTTTAATGCTTGAAAGTGATCGGCAGACCAAGATAAAACTGTCTGCAAAGTTTCAAAAACTTCTGTGGAGCGGATTCTGAGCCACCTTATTACTTTTATTTTTTTAAGGTGGCTCTGAATCTGCCCGACAATTTTTTTTAACTTTGCAAAAAGTTTCATCTTGGTCTGTTGATCACTTTCGAGCAATAAAAAATGGGGGTCACCGAGTTCGTTTTTGAGATGTGAGCAATTCAAGCCAAAATATAGGGTGTTTTTACATGGCGTTCGTGTTTCCATGGCTACGTATTACGTCACAATAATGACCGCATTTTATTCAGCAATAATTGCTGTTTCATATGATACCACAACATTGCTAATACGTGATACAGTGTTGTAGTGTCAATCGTCCTAATAAGTGAGTATCTTGAAAGTGTTGAAACTGGTTTCAACCACCTTAAATAATACTTTAATGCGATTGAGGTATAACTGCAATGGAGTCATCAGTTTTCAAGCAGGAATATTTGCAAGTATTCCATGAGCCCGCGTTGGATGTAACCAATTTGTATAGGTAATCAAATAATTTCGAGTGCAATTTGGAATAAATAAGCAGAAAATTTAAGAGTGCTTATTTATTCGAAATGGCACGAGAAATCATTTGATTACTTGTTAATAATATACATGCAAAAATTTCATTTCAACTCTCTGCACTCAATTTCAACTTTTTGCACTCATTTTCAACTTTCTGCACTGTTTGGAATTAATTGACATGCTCTCAACCAATCAGCATGGTGAAATTTTTGCATGTATATGATTACGTATCTAACAACGGCGAATGAAATAACTGTTTTATTAAATTCTCTCAACCTTCTGTTTAGTTTTGTCGACGAAACCTGGCTTCCCGCCAAAACATTTTAATCTAAAGCGACATTTTCCAGACTTATTTTCCACACAAGGTCAAACGTAGATATATTGGCTGATAACTGAGATCCAGTGGGCCAATCAGAAAGCTACGAGTGCTGCATTATCTGAGGTTGAGAATTTTGATAACTTCATTGATGGTCCCAATTTCAAAGAGATTTACTTGATCCCACGGGGACACATTTCATTTAATTACAATATTTATTATAGTCGATATGAATGCATTGCGATAATATAATCGGTCGTTAGTCATTGATGAGTGAATTTAGAGAATTGTTTCAAAAAAGATGCTCCTTTAAGCGCTGAGGCAACTACTTGTACCTATGGCTTACTGTCGCTATACGCTGTATCTTTGACTTCGGGTTTAGTTCCGTTAGAACTAAAAGCGTTTTATTTTTGTTCCATTTACTTCGCCCGAGGCATTTCAAAGTTGAATTGTACAACGTTCCCACAGGATCGCATCCACTTGCATCTTTTATAACGGTCGGTTAAAATAAACGCTGTTTGTTGCAAAAACGACGTGGTTATTTTGTTGCTTGAAGGATTTCTTGGTAGGTCGATAAATAATAAAAAATAGCCCCGAAGATTGTGGGCTTGACGAGTTTAAACTTGATTCATTGAGTTGTATTCGGCGGAGTTGGAGACATTACGTTCTTGTGCTCTCGCTTTGTAGGACCCTTGAAACAGGATATCCGAAGGGCACAGGGTTTATATAACCGTCTTCGCCCCCTTGCGTAATTTTCCAGCGTTACAAATTCAAATGCTTCGGCAATGCATATCATAAGAGCTTTTTTGCATAATAATTCAGTGTCCGGTAGAAAAGGTCTAGATCTTGCAAATAACAGAGCAAACTGAAATTTTTCAATTGATAGAGTTTAAATGCAGGAGAAAAGGCCGATCGCAAACAAAGAAAAGAAAAGCAACGAAGAAGATAAAACCGAGCAGTACCAAATTTCTCAGTTAACAGCGTGGAAGGTTTTAGTGCGGAAAGGGTTTCTCCGAAGAAAACGTGAAAATTTGGGGTGGCATGTCCATACAACTGTCCATAATAGAGAGGTTTTCGTAAGACGGGGATCGACTGAGGATTGAAGTGCCCGAAAATTTTAGGGAGTGAAAATTGCTAGCTGAACGTTACCTCTGAAAAACGTTTTCAGCGAACTATTTGCTTACTCGAAAATGCTAGGTGACCTTTTTAACAGCAAAAAATTGCAAAAATATCCCTTCCGAAAATGTAAGGGACTATTTTTCCCTGGATTTCCCTGGTTGCGAATCTTTTTGGTGAAGTTTTAATTAAGAAATCAATAGATCTTTGGCAATAGTGGAATCCGAAACTCTTAGAACGGGTAGACTCTCCCGAACAGATATTTCACACCCCTGGTATTTGTTAAGTACAACTCCTGGTGCCTCACGTGTTAATCCTTTGCTCAGTTAAACAAGTAACACCGTTTCTAATGCAATACTGAGTGTTGACATAAGCACATTTGATCGTGGAAACAGATTTTGACCGTAGGTAGTGATTCATCGACCAACGCATCCCACGTGAACGTCTCCAGGCGTCTTGTTATGATAATAAAAATGACTTAATTTGTTGGGCGAATTACGTATTTTGCACCCTTGGAGTGTCATTTGCGCAAATGACACCGCAAGGGGGCAAATAAACAATATTCTCTCCAAAATTCATTTTATTCCGTTATCGAGAAAAAATAAATGAACTTTGGACAAATCCAGGTACTTGAAGCGATTGCCATTAAAGAAACCTGAAAAACTCACGACCGCGGTTCTGCCACAGTACACAGCCATGAAGCCGCATCTGTTAAGAGCAGGTCAGTTTGTTGGACTCGTGTGTTCCCGTGAGAGGGCTCGATAAAATGCCAGTTATTAAATGAACATTAGCCTAGGTTATACTTTTTCATTAAATTCTCAACCTCGGATTATGCAATTCCAGCTTTCTCATTGGTTCACTGGATCTCTGTTATCAGCCATTATACCTGCGTTTGACCTCATATGGAAATGAATGCAGCAAATGTCGCTCAGCATAAAATTGTTCGCGGGAAGCCAAGTTTCGTCGAGAAATGAGAAATTACCAATGAGGAAGCTAGAATTGCATTATCCGAAGGTTGAGAATTTAATAAAACAATTATTCTATTCACGCTTGTTGGATATGAGACTGGTTATAGCCAACTCGCGCTACGCGCGTCGTTGGCTATTTACCATCTCATATCCAACGCGCGCTCATGGAATAATTGTTAAGTATGCTATCAATAGTACAGTATTTGCTTGCTTCCTTTCTGTCCATCTTTCTCTCTCGTATGTTCCTTTGGCTCCATGCACTTGGCGAAACATGATCGCAAAAAGGATGACCACAAAAAACAGAACAAACCAAAGAGCCCCTTTTTTTTACAAGGTATATATATTTTTTGATGGTGCTGGTTTTTTCAGCTTTCGGTCCTGCCGTGTAATATACTGTAATTGCTTTCACAACGTGTGTAGACCAGCTTGATTTCTTATTTGCTCGTCAGCTCTTGCGATGGGGCGTTCCACACAATCGGACCTGTTGTTCTTTGTTGATCGCCGTTTAAACCGAGTGTCCGTCGAAGAGGTTTTGAGTCTCGGTTCCTTCCTCGACTTCGTTAACACCATTTTTTTCAGCGCCCTCCAGAAGTCTCGTTTGAAAAAAGTGTAAAGGAGCGGATTGATCGCCGAAGCGAGGTACCTGACAATGACAATGACATGCGCAGCAGTGCCTATTGTGTCGTAGTTTGGCTTGATCCACCGCTGACCAAGCATTGAGTAAACGAGGCGCAGGACAAACCAAGGAAGCCAGCAGACCACAAAAAGAGTCGCTATGGTAGCGAAAATCATCAGACACTTGATTTCGTTTCTCTTCTTTGTGCACACTTTGCTGCTGTTGTGTCTGAAAAGGATGTTCCCTCCATTGCTTTTCTGGAACACTTTTCGAAACATGTTAACATGTGCAAACATGATAAACGTATTAGGCACTATAAAAACAACTACCACGCAGAAAACGTTGAAAACGAATTCCAACATTAAACCAATTTTGATTTTAGAACGTCTCTTGGAAAACCAGCCAATGGGAGAAGCTGCCACGAGGCCTGAAATCAACCACGCTCCCGCTATGACCAATAGCATCGTCCTCCTTTTGATCACGTGGTATTGTAAAGGCCGCATTACAGCGATGTACTTCTCAGCGGTTATCAAGAGGATGTGACAAGCTTCTGCAATGGCTACAAAATTGTGCGAAACTTCCACTGCGCAAACCAAGGCGACATAAGTTTCTCCTTCAACAACAGGTATGAACACCAATACAAATAGAATAATGTTCAGAGAACCGTTCAAAAAGTCACAAACTGCTAAACTCAACAGTAGATAGTTTGGGGCCTTGCGTAGACTCCGTCTTTTGTAGAAAAGTAGAAATACCAGCGTGTTCGTCAGAATAACAAATATTCCAATGGGAATTAGTTGTGGTAAAGCCTCAAAGTCTCGGTCAAGCCCTTCAATGGCGGTTGTAGTGTTGCTGGCATTTCTGGAAGACATCTCGTAAATTTTTCTCGTAAATTCGGTTGCTCCCTAAATCTTGACCTTTAAAGATTGCAGTGGACGCCTTGAGTCTTGATTGCTTCTTATACATGTGACGATTTCAATCAACGAGTTGTATTCAACGGCTTATGACTAGAAACTGTCATGATGTGCATCTTATCGGGGTTATTTAATGACTTGCTGAATGTCACAATATATATTTCCTCTTGTTCTCGGGCGGCAGGCATGTTCGTACGTGGTGAAAATCTCGTAACGTCTGATCGGTCGCGATATTTCGCCTCATTGTCAGTTCCTGAAGAGAGTGGGAGTTTATTTAAGTCCAGTGTTTATTTTTAAAGTGCTGCCCAGTTAATACTTAATCTACGAATTAAGAATCGAAGTCCTAAAAAGGTCAAATTCGCCAACGAGTTAGTGTTCGAGCAGGTGGCGTATGTATAAACCAGCAGTGGGTGGCGAGTCAGTGCCACATCTGCGCCTCACAGTTTAGGCCTGGTGTGGCCGGAAAGACATACGAAACAAATACGAGGATAAGAAGAGTTCAATACAAACAAACAAACAAGTTAATGCAAAAATATTAAGATTCGTGTGCCCTTTTCCGCTGGAAATTTCTATGCCCGGCCATTCAGTAAATTAGCTTCCCAGACCTTTGCCGAATTGAAAGACAATTTTACCTTTGTTCAATCGTTTTTAAGTAGGAGACGTTTGTCTCCTCAAACAATTAAAGACGCAAATATCTGTCAGGTCGACTCATCCACATTTACGTTTAGTTGTTTTGTAAACGTTTCAAGCAACTACGAAGAATGAATTCTCGCGTCGCCTGGAACTGAAGGACGTCAGGGAGCTCAAGATAAGGATAGCAGCAATATAATTATCTCTTCATCTTTCACTGAATAGTTTAAAATGCAATATTAATTGTGATATTTTCCAAACGGTGAAGAAACTACCAACCAAAAAATTGTACAGCACGTTTAGTTGTACTCATGTGACAAACATTTACACACTTTGTAGCGCTCTATCTCAAACTTGGTAGTTTGGCTTTTACGAGATTGCCTTAATAAACTGGTATCTTTCACGCGGGAATTTGACGTGTGTGAAGTCATCGGTAATCCGCTGCTTTGAGCTCTGTGCAAGAGGGGTTTCACTGCATCGAAAAATAGGTTGTTCTTTAATATTCTGGTGCAATTTCATTTTCGTTTTTCTTTCCCAAGGAACGCAACGGAAGGGAGGCCGTTAAATGATGAAGTAATGAACACTGAAAAAGATGCTGGTGGTGTCGAACTTGGCGGAAACTAAAAACAATAATTATTTCGCCTCAGGTTCCATAAAGATAATCAGAAAACGATAAAATTTACTCGTATAAGTTGAACGCCTTACCCACCTACGATTCTTTGTGACGATGACCATATTTAGCTCCAATTTCCAAGTAAAATGAATCCCAGGAGGACCGTAGAAACTTTTCCTTGTGAATAACTGTTATTGCGGCGACCAAAGCAATTTGCGGCTAGGCTAAAAAGTTCTGTGTGGGAGATGTTTTATCGCAACCCTTGCTTTTAGCAATTAAAATCATTTGCAATTTCATTTGCTATTCACTAAAGGAAATTACTGTAGCGGCTATGGCTGCCAACCATGTTTCAGGGTTTACATGCTTCTCGCTTATGCACTGTGATACACTTCCAGTCCTTAGAACAGATTCAAAAGTTTGATGGTTTCCACAACGCGTCAACCGTCAAAAAGCGAAATTTTAGGCTTCATGTCGGATTTCCGCCCTGTTACATTAAACTGAGTTTTCTCCATTTGTTATTATTGACGGACGTTTGTATTTTTAGAATTGCCGACTCCGCATTGATTGTTGGGAAGTTAGCTTGAGGTTTTTTTAGTTTAACAGCCAGCCAACCAGCACGTCCCAACTGGAGTTAATGAAAATCATCCGGTAGCGCAAGACATCCTGTTACGAGCATTTATTCAATTTCTTAGAACCCTTATACTTCAAGTTTCTTTGTTCAGTCTGCACGTGGACATGAAAAGTTGCACGTTCCCGGTTTCGTTACAGTTATGTTTCTTATGTTTCACCTAATTCTGGTAAAAAACAAAACAAAACAAAACTATGACACGTTTAAAAAATAATATACTTTACTTTTCATAAGACGTTTAAAGCGTAACCAAGAGGATTTGTGACTGTAATCTTTCGATTTGTTGCAGCTGAAAACACAAAGAACTTTGCCTTCCCTTAAGTGTTTTCAACAACGAGCACGTATTCACAGAGCGTGAATTTTGATCCCTTTTAATTGCTGCTTAATGCTGAGTAGTATTTTTGTTTTCACTTCCTTTCCAGCTGCCTTAAGCGTTTGTTGTTGTAAACGAATTGCGTTAACGCTTCCACGCCACCGAAAACGTCATTTGATAGTGTCGTGTTGTGGCCTTTATTCAATTCCAACTTGTCTAAGCTTCGATGTATGCAATGAACGGCAAAACCGCTGAGGAATTACAAAACACAAGGAAATTTACTCTCTTGGACTTATATAACTTTGTCTGTTTCACGTCGTCTTCTTGAAGAGAGCAGCTGATAATTTACAACCCAAGTACAGCCGAGTCTTTAAACTTGTTTCCGTTTCATAACAATCGTGTAAATTGCATTTTGTTCAATTTTCCTCAATTTTCAATTTGTTTCTATTTCATTTCATTCTCATTTTTTGTTTGTAATATAGTAACAATTCCGGAAAATGAGTCGAATGTGAATGCGGCGCCAGCTTCAGTTCTCCTTGAGACTGTCCGTCATTGATCCATCTTGCTGAGTGTTACAGGCATTAACTCTTTTCCTGCACTTCAAACAAAAATCATGTTTTGTTGATAATCAAGATGCTGCCATGACTTAACTGGTTTCTATCACGACAAGAGGGGACACCCTGTCGTAAAAGCTATTTCCTACGGGTGATTAATGGCGGACGGCAGTTTTGTGATGGGCAGTTCATGCACTCTGCAGAATTGTTAGTTGTTCAACTGAGATACATGTAAAATGACCACTGGACTAGTTGCAAGCTCTGCTTACATAGGTACACTTCACGATCTTCAATATTCTCTTCGTTCACTTGGAGAGATTCTAATTGTAACCGAGCCGGTCGAAGATGACTAAGTATGATGCAGCACTTATGTCAGTGTTACATATGTTACATTATAAACAGAACATGATTTAATTGAAACGTTTTTCGTTTGTTCCCATTTGTATAACATTTCAGTCTTGAAAAGACTCTAAACCATTTGATTTATATCCTGGGATTCGGAGTGATTCCAATCTGATTCTGAGACTTAAGCTTTGCATTGGATCTGTCGCTGTTCATCTGTTACTGTACGAAGCAAAATGTTACAGTTTCGGGGCACATCTTTCACTTATTACATAAGCTGGCAAGATACAAATAAGTACGTGGCAATTTCTCAATTGTTTTGAGTGGTCCTTCGATATCTGTTTCTCCTTAAGTGTTCCTGCCATGTTTAATACATTTCGTTACCGGTAATGGTTCTTCCTAAATTGAAGGATGTCCCCATGCGCCAAGCTGTATTGTATGAGTGTTCTGCGTGCATAAAAATTGATAAGCTTCAGATTTTAGATGGTACTTTTATCAATTCTTAATCGTGTGCTTAGCGATTTGTATGAACTGTGAAACCCTGATCAGCAAAAAAAGAAATTCATTGACCAGTATTCTTCAACCACCGAAGAAAACCTCAAGAAATTTATCACGAATTCTTGTCGAGCTTTTTGCTATTGGCTTCAATTCTCAGCTGAGAAAGCCTCCCAAGTCTACGCCAGGACACATTGCAGCTTGTCCTAACACTGAATAAAGAAATAAAGCTCAACTAAAAAGAAAGAAATCTTTACTGTTGAGCAAAACTGACAGTTTCTACTAGCTTCTTAAAATTGCGTATTTTCCCCATTTGAATTTTTCATTTATTTTCTTAAACTTATTTGACACCATCATTTCTATTTTTGTTATAAATTCAAATATTGAACTGATGTTTGACAATGTGACCGGCCATTCCATCCTCTTAAACTCATCCCAGTCACTTTGTACTATGATTTAAAACTGCAATGAGTAGCTGTGCATTACTTCACCGATTTCATTTCAATCGTTTACGAAGTGCAAAGAGCTGTCAAGCTGATCTGATGTTAATTTATTAGCCGTAGGGGACATATTATCGTGTTCAAAAGAAACTGCTGTGTTGCGCGGTTATCGATAGAAAATGAAACTGTCTTTGGATCAATTGAAGCGGAGAGATGGTTAAGTCTCGTTGAGGTTTCACAGGCCTCCGCCAGGAAAACCGCCTCTTGTCGCATCTCTGACGAGGGGCTGACGCACGAAATTTAAACGTCAACTTTCCATTTTGCCTTAGAAATTCACTTGATGAAACTAAGTTTATGTTTAGTTATTGCGGGCTGAACTCCATTTATGTTTAAAAGAGGCTTCACGTGATTGAAACGTGCATAGAATCAACCCCGTGTTTGCTTGAAAGAACGCCGCGGCGGTTATTGAATTTTTGACCCTCCGATGCACACTTTAAACTTTTCCTTAGCAGCGACAATAAAACTTGGCATTCACCAAGTTTAAGTTAAAGCTTCGGGGAATGCACAGATACACATTGTGGCGCTTGTTAATATTATTAACTTATTCATTTAACTCATTCAGTTCAGCGCTTGACTTACGGTAATAGATTTGGTTTTCTCCACCACGGAAGTGCGGGAGAGACCGAGAGAAGATCATTCTTCTGTTTGAGAAATTCAAACCATTTAAGCCCGAGCATCTTTCACGTGTGCGTGTCTTCATTTGTGACCCAGAGAATTTACAACGAAATTTAGAACTGTAATACTAGTCAGCAGCCTTATTTATTTGAACATCAGTTTTTTGCTGCACGAATCGCAGAGATCGAGACTGAATAGTTACTTCTCAGTCAATCTTATCGATTCTGACAATTTAAACGCGTCTTGGTTTCTTCAAAACGTCAAGTTCAAAAAATATATTTACCACAAAAACTGTGAAATAATTCATCAGCCCAATTTGCATGATGTTTGCTTTACCTCCCCCAAAGTATCAACAGTACAAAGGCGTTATGCTTCACTAAAAGAAAATTTCACTCGGCCTCATTTTTCAACTCGCTTCTCGGTGTTTGGATATCTGATGAAACACTCTTTTTCGTGTTTGATATATTACTTCAAGATGCACCACTCTGTAAATGGTCCAATGATGTCGTAAAAGGAGGCGGCGTGGCCCAGTGGTTATTGCGCTCCTGATTTGCACGCGGATGTTCCGGGTTTAAATCCCGCTCTGAGCAGAAATGGATTTGTGTTCTGTGGTCCCTAATTCAAGTCTACCATGCTTTGTGGCCACCTGGTTGCCTCGTTCCAGTTGGGATTCTTAACGTTGCTCTGTTTGTTTGAATTCCGTGTTACTTTTTATACACGGCCCCAAGAGCTTTGAGCTTTAAAATATCACCTTGTATAAATAAAAGTATTTTGTTGCGAAGGATGCCACAGGTAGACCACGTCTAAAAATCGCTCGCGTTCCTTCTTTTTTCATCGCGGCCTCATATGGTAATTATCCACGTGCTTGTGCTTGTCACCGAAGTTAAGCCCTGTTGGCTGGGGTTACTACTAGAATGGGTGACCATTCATAATATCCGTGTTCTTGACTCGTTCTTCTTGTTTTTATGTTTATTTTTATGTTTTTTCTTCTTCGTACGCGTCGTGTTGTTTTTCTTCTTAGTCACAAATAATCTTTTTTTTTTAAATTAAATTTGCAGTATCGTGCGGGAAGTGGTAGAAGCAACATGAAAACGACTTCTAGCGATCTAACCCACACGTTGAACTCGGGACTAACGGTTGTACTTTTACAATTTCTGTTAACCATTTGTGTATCCCACGGAAACGCCCTTAGGTGTCTTGTTTGTTATTATTTTCTTCTTGTCTTTGAGTCCATATCCTTGCTTTCCGGCATCTTGTGACTGCCGTACACAAAAGACAAGTACTGTTTAAGTGTTTCAAGTCTTGTCCAACCGCTCTCAACGCGGGCAGGTGTCAGTGGTCTCTTCACTTTGTGCACGCTCTCTGCAAATGAATTGTTGTGGCGGATACACTTTTCCTGTATGCTGTCCATAGTTGATTGTAGCTGTCTGCTTTTCAATTGTTCCCATGTACAGCGTTCGTTGTATGAGCGATAGATTACTTCTTCAGGAGGATAACTGAAAAAAGAAACGATGCATATTGGTGTTGCAAACAGATTCTCTGATCTTCTGTATTCTAAAGAGAGTCTTAAAAGAAAAGATTGACAGGAGAGGCTAAACGCCTGCCTTCGAATCTCGGCACCGGCTACCCTTCTTGGTAAACTGTCGAGCAAACGCGAAAATAAAACGCGGTAGAAACAAGGATACATCGAGAGTGAGGCCATTGGTTGCGGAATGAAGCACGGCTTCCCCACTAACACTGAGTTTTATCATCAGCGACTTACCTGTTACTTCCCAACGACGACTTTCATATCACGTCAGCGACGCGGTCAACGTCACTGAGACAGCAAGTTAAACGAATATTGTCGCTTTTAATGTTCGCTTTGCTTATAACCTGGATAGATCAGTGAAGCTCCCCTTTCTCTCTTGCTCAAAGAAAGGAGACGCAAACAAATATCTTTGGTAGTATTACGTTTCTATGAAGTCGCCAGCTGCCAGTCCATATTAACCCGGCATACGTCACAATCCCAAAAGTCAACTGAAAAACTGCGGGAGGACTTACTCAAGCTCCTGTGCAACTCTCCTGGTTCGGTTTAACGTGTGTCTTGTCGAATATCGGAAGAAATCGTCTCTCCTGATTTTTAACATTACCGCTCCTTTACTTACTAACATCAGCTTTCTTCCTGTTGGTCTGACAACCTGCGAGACATCCTAACAAATAGAATGACCTCTATTGTAAGTTTTATTATTGTAAGATTTTAATTACTGTCGTCCATTTTTAGCTTGTATGGGCCCTATGAGTTCTTGTAGCTCAGTGGTAGAGAGCATCCGACCGCGTGGTTCTGGGGTCGATTTCTGTCTGGGACTCAGATTTCGTTTTCAGTTGTCCACTCGCCCGTAGCCAAGGAAATTAGCGTATCGTCTTTCTCACGGGCACATGACACCATCACCACTATCAATAGCTGCAACATGGCCCTTGTTACAAAACATTCATTGAAATATTTTTAAGCAAGAGAAAATAAAGGAGCTTCTTTGTTTCTTGACTTGTTTCTCTTGTTTTAAAGGAGCACGCTCAACCAGAATGCTTCGCAGGCAAAGCTGCCATATTCAAAATTTTCTATATTAAAGAAAAGGACAACTATGCTCATTTTTGTTTGTTACGTCGATCGAATCAGGGCCACTTTCGTCCATCTTTGCTCTGGAATATTTGCACGTGTTTCTGACAGGTCGACATTTGAGGATCAAAAACGATTTCCCGGATAATAGCAACAACAAATGCGCGCAAGGCACTGTGGTTGAGCGTGCTCTTTTAAGACATCATTTAAGTCTGCGTAATCAGAACTGGTCATAGACCTTGGCAGGATCGCATAAGCTCCTGCCTCAGTTTAGAGGACAATCTCTGTTTTCGCCAGTACTTACAAAGATATCTCCACTCTGCATGGAAGCTATATTGAGATACACCACATCTTTGTTTAATTTTCCAGCCTTGGAATCAATTTTTATCAGTTCGGAAAAATTCTCAAAGAAAGCCTTATCTCGCTTTTCCAGTTCCGATGGAATGGCCTCAATCATTGCTTGATCATGTTGTATTTCTTCCTCATTAATGTGATCGTCATCCTCGTTCACGATATAACTGGAGTTCCCCTTTGCGTGTGGCTGATCCTTGTAAGGTGGGTCCATCGCTTGTAGGATCCTCTCAGCCCCTGAGGTTGCCTCTTCGGATGTTTGTGAGTCAGACCACAAATGCCTGCAGATCAGTATTCATATCAACCACGTTTGGCCGTTGAAGCTTCGGTGCCAATAATGACCAATGGAAAATTGATATTTTCAAAACATGCACCGAGCTCATGAGAAGAGACCATGTGATCAACAAAGATACTATTGCTATGGCTTCATGGTGAAACAATTCTCCCAGCATCAACCACTCAAAATAAGTGAAAAACAGCGGGGAGAGTACACATACACGGCACTGAGGTATGTCAGTACTGCTTTAGCAGGGACTGCGCAGAGTGAGGGGCTGGGGGACTTTAACCCCCCTACTTTTGGGCAAAAAATAATAATAAATAAAGAAAAGAAAAGAAAAATTAATTTTCAAGCACCCCCCCCCCCCCC
>BLFK01000887.1:540989-553618 GCA_014634185.1 Astreopora myriophthalma
GTTTGGTCCACGTGTTCGTCTTTAGCCTACTCCCCCAACTAAAAAACTTGAGCGGCTGGCCCTGTTTAGTTTACCTGCCATTATCCTCGTGATGTTCATCCATTGTCTTGTTTTCGTCAAAGCTGAAAGAGTTTTCCAAGCTCTTGTGGAGTTCTTTGATCCAAGTGTTGGAAGTGTCGGTCCGAAATCTGTTTTTCCTTTTGACGAGGCCTTTGGGATAATAAATTTCTTCGTTCGTTAATCCTTTTGAGCGAGAGAGTTTCTGCTGAACTTGCAAGTCCAGAACTTTGATGACTGAACACTTTCCCTTTGAAATGAGAAGAGACGGACGGAAAGGATGAAACATTTTGCAATTTTACCGGAAAAAAGGGTGGATTCAATGGCAATAAAAATTACCGGTCCTAATTTACGGATGATTGACTATAACTGGTCCGGTAACTCAATGTCTCATGACCGAGTGGTGGACTGCCCGAGTGACCGAGTGACCCCGTTGGCCCTGACTGAATGACCGTTTGATTAACTTTTAGACTGACTACCGAAATAACGAATATTGTGGATAGTCATTTACTGGATGACTTGATAGCTAGCTTACTGCTTGCTCTAACAGCTAACAGATTGAATTGGTCGTTGGACTAGATAAACGAGGGAGTAAATGACTAACAAAGTGGTCGATCGTGTGACCCACTATAGGCATACGCGACATCTGCATGAATAAATGAATGAATTAATTTGATTAATTGATTAATGAGTGGGCCACTGGGTCACTGCAATGATCAAACTTCATAGCATTTAATATCCGCAGCTTAAAATATGAAATTTCATCTATTCTCTAGCATGCATTCACCTCCTACAGGATATAATACGAACTCGCAATTGACCAGCTCCAAGTTGGTTTGATAGCTCAGTTCAATGGTAAAACAGTGTGCAGCGCAATCGCACGGTCAAGGGTTTGAGTCTCGTTCAAGCTTGGATTGTTTTTCTAGGCTTCTTTGCAAGCGCTTAACTTGCACACTTCACTACAATGATCAAATTTACATCATAACACCGATTGAAGAGTCTTGTTTGCGACTCACCTGCATACACAGATAAATCCAATCTAACTCCTTGCTGCTGTCTTTCACAATTATCTTGTTTATTTTCCACTATTTAAAGTTAACAAACAGCGTAAGTAACAGGGTGAATCGCTTGGTTTTGTAAAACGTTTTCAGAGAGCTCACTGGATTCACAATGTTTATTCTTTTTTTTTTTTAGACAGACTCACTTGCTGAATTTGCGCCTCAATACAGAGGTTGATGAGTGCGTCATCTCGCCACAGATCAAACAAGGGCAACTTCCTTAAAAAAAAAAAACAACAGGTTTTTAGTTTTATCATAGCTTCCTTTCGCTTTTAGAGTGGTTTTCAATTGAGTGTCGTAAAACCAGTACCGAAGTAATTACTCTGACCAATCACAGCAGGTGCAAACAGCGCAGTGAGCCAATCAAAATTCGTAGGAGTCCCATGTAACTTGCAGAAAGCGCGGGAAAAATAGCGCCTGCAAGCCGCGATTGGTTTTGATTTTGCTTCTCATTGGTCGATAAAGTGGCGCGAGATTTTTAAGCCAATCACAAAGTGTAGCAATCGCAATCGCGTGATTGCTTTCGACAGTCATTTGAAAACCGCTCTCAATTGCACAGCAAGAAATGGTATATTTTGAGATCCAGTTTACGCGCGAAAACAAACAAGGGGCCGCCACCTTAACCAATCGGGAGAGACCATGCGACGCGTGACTGCGTCCACCATGTCTTTTCTGGGAGCTGACAACAAATTACTCCAATAATAGAGTCAATTATGACTGTGCTGCGAAGCCCACCCAGGCCATAGGAACACTCTCACCTAGTTCATTCTTGCATGGTATTTGTAACCAGGGAACTTCTGATCGGAGTATGAGTACGTCAACGACTTCGAATTTTCCGTACTGAGCATGCGCATTTAGGTTTAGGGACCAAGTTCTGCGCAGGTACCGCTACACAAGAGAACAAGGGGCATTTGTACATGATGGTTCCCGATGTGAATACTAACAACTGTTAAAATAAACGCAATCAGATTGACTCAGAAGAATAAGAAACTTGTTAGAAACCAAGGAATGGTGCTGTAGCGGCCTTAGTGCGCCGCTCTGTTGTTTCCTTTGTCCAGAAAATTCGTTACTATCAATTTCTTGCGCTTGCGCCTTAGTCTCTCGCTTAGTTTTGACCATGCGGTCCACCGTTTAGTACCTGAAAAGGCGTAAGTTTTGTTTTCTTATTTTTCTTTATTTTCTCTCTCTTTTCTTTAATATGTTACCTCTTTTACTTTTTAGTTTGACAGCAGTTAATGACAAACGTTATTGAAAAAAATGGGATGAATTTTTTTTAATTTGGCGGGCCCGCCCTGGTAGGCCGGTACGGGTGCTATGATTGTGCATGATCGGAAACAAAAGATGATAGATCAACAGCACGGTTACAGAGAATTACTTGCCTGCAAAATTTGACTTTGTCGTCTAGCTCTTTGTCGAAAATTCTTGGGCATGTTTTCGAGAAAACGTCTTTTTCGATCACCAAGAGTTCAGAGTCCTCTCGCACCACAACGGAAGCGGTTCTTCTTATGTTTCTAAGGAGAGCAAGCTCCTGCACACAAAATAATACAACAGTTTGAGGGTTGAACAAATCAATCATATTTCAAACGTATTATTATATAATATATTATTATATATACGTATTATTATATAATTTTTAACGTTTTATTGAGATGGCTTTTCTTTACGGTTGCAAGACAGATTTTTGTTGAGATATGAATTTGTTCTTACCCCAAAACTATCTCCACGTTGCAGCGTAATGGCCGTATGCCACATCACGTGACCTGTGTTTACCAATAACTCCTCCACATTCACAAACACAGAGCCGGAGAAGATGAAGTAGAAACTGACGCCCATGTGTCCTTTGCGCAACACGACTCGCGGATATTCCACTCTACGAGGAAACATTGAAGCCACGTTTCAGAAATTACATCGTGTTCTTTCAAGTAACGACGAGTGGAACGCTATAGCCTTTTACAGCAAGTAACACTTTACCAGTGGACTCATTATTATTTACAGGCGACTTTCGTCAGTTCGTCACCAGAGAGTCGTTAAAACAAAAGCCAAGGTGATTACAAAGCTAATCGAAATACACCCTTCGGTTAACCGAAAATCGAGGCGGTTCACGACTTGTCCGTACTTGGCAATCAGAAAGCAAAGCTAGTGAAGGCAGCGGACTCCATGCGCGAGAAAACGAGGTGACGAAGTCGTAATTGGCTTCAGTTTTGCATGTGATCAGTTAAGTCTTGTTCCCCCTTGTGCGATAAGCATAAGCAGAAGAAACATACGCAGGCGCATCAAATTGTTGATGAATAGTGTGCTTTGTCCTTACAAAAGGCAATAATGATCATGTGCTTATGCATGCTTATCGCGCGAGTGGGAACTTTCAAGGTACTGTTGGTTCGCGCAAGTTTTGTGATCAAATCATAGAGAAAACCAATACCAAAATTAAGCCAATTGCCCAACTACTTTCGACGTCAATTGAACATCGCTCTATTCATTACAATCGACAATCAATGCTGTTGTTCGATTATTTGCAATTGCTTACTTGGTATAAGTCATAGCTCTGCACATGGCTAGTTGAATGCGATAGGTGAATTTATCATAAGATGTCAGTCCTTTTAACATAGAGTGAAGCTGACGTAGCTCGTTCTCCGTTCTTTCCATCGCTGATTTTGCGAGTATCTTCTTGGCCCAATTAGGGACATACGCATATTGCTGAGGTACAAAATATAAAATACTGGCTGTCATAAAACAAAAATAAGTAGAGAATAGGGGTCGAGGCTCGATTACCAGCCTCTATTTGGGAAATGAGCCCGTACTCACTCACCATCTCTTCCGGGGAAGAACAAGACCTGGACTCGAGAGAGCGGCAGGGTATCGATAGAGCTATCCACTGGATAAATCAATATCCAATCGGTAACTCCATTGGTTTTGCTACCTCTTATTTGCTGAATAATGATTTATCCGTCGGACAGCGTTATCCACCTTTTGAGCAACCGACGGAGGCGTGGTTGAAAAGCTTGTGCAAATTTTTTGATCCAATCATACAACAAACCAAAGCAACTGCCTGATATTTATGACACTCAATTCAAAGTTGGCTTATCACCAAACGGTATCAATGAGCACGAAGGTACTGCAGCATGGCGTTTTTTGTTTGTTTGCTTATTTTTGTTATTTTCTTATTTACCCACTCAGATCGGAGCAATCGACGAAGAAAACACCAACAAGATCGAACAAGATACACAACGCAACGCACACTCCAACGACTTAAGAGGCTGAGAGAGGTCTTCGACATGAAATTCCGTCCTGGATGATAAATAACGAGCGGGAAAAGGGTCCTCTACTAATAAACGTAGCGGCAGGCTGGGTGATGTTGGTGGCACTTATTATGCGTTCACTCGACGGAGTTCATTTTGACCCCAAACTTCTGGCTTGTTAACCCAGGTTTAATGACTTTACGACAGGTACGTCCTATAACAATAAGCAGGTTGGAGTGCTCCCTAATCAAATTAAGCGACCTTTTTATTAGAGTATGAGTATGATGACTACGAGTACGAGTTTTCCGTATTGAGCACGCGCATTAGATTTCGAGGTACAAATTTTTCCAAGTGCGCGTGCTCAGAACGGAAAACTTGCATTCGTAGACGTAATCATACTCCAATCTAAAGGTCCCTAATGTTGTCTAAGGGTACGACTACTTTTCTGTTTCAGTTTGTAACACAGATCCTGATAAGCTTTATTCACCTCCACTTACCGATTTTCCTCTCTGGTACAGAGACTTGTTGAATAGAATCTCCTTGACTTCAGCGTTATCGCGCAAAGTACTAAAGGATCTCTGAGTTGCGGTCTTCGGTGTCAACTCAACACTGTAAGACATTAGCGCCTTGAGTACGCGTCCAAGAACAATCACTACACGGGTGGCCCAGCGAAATTTGGTACTTGCCTGCAGAAACAGTTGGAACAAGCTTACGTTAAAGTAAAAACGTAGACCGAAGCGGGCGACCAAGTAATCAACGAAATTAAAGATTAATTGAAACTGTAGGAAAAAAAGTCAATAGCAGTCAATGTGTGTCGTTCAGCGCGATTTGCAATCCAACGTCGTAAAACAAAAACGAAGGTGATTACAGAGCCAATCACGTTCTCAAGGAAATACATTCTTCAGCCAATCATAAGTCGAAGTAATTCACGAAATGATTTTACCAGCCAATCAGAACGCTAAGCAAGTATACGCAGCCGGCGCCAAGGGCGGGAAAACGAGAGTGACGAGGGCCGCAATTGGTTTCAATTTTGCATCTGATTGGTTGAAAAGTTCGCGCAATTTTTTTATCCAATCAAAGAGCTAAACAAAACCACGACCAAAGCAATCGCGTAATTACTTTCGACACTCAATTGAAAACCACTCTATGTAGCACATTTTCCATGTGAATATACTCGAACACACTTTAAAAAATGAGCGCCGACGGTACTAATTCAAACATATAAGATATAACACACTGAAACCTCAACTGGCAGACGGCAACCAGTTGGCTATTTACAAAGCGTGGCGGAGTTGAATAAGGGATCACTGAAGACAAATTCAGTTGGCGGTCAGAGCGGGATTCGAACTGCAGCATCCGCATGCAAATCGGCCGCCCTAACCACTGGGCCTCCACTGAAAAACAGGTTTGACCAAGTTGAACTAGCATTCTTCGGAATGCAGAGAGCACTTGGGTTGCAAACTGTTGGCCCTGTTGTTCACCCATAATGGAAACTGTTAAGTTCTTTATTTAAATTCGTTTTGGAAGTAAGTAATTTCTACTCACTACTTGTCTTGTCCACATCCTTTTCTCTGCCAGCCATTTCTTCTTCTCGGTGAAACTTCTAAAGGTATAACCTGCGGCTGAAACGTTCATAGCCATGACCGCAAAAGTTGCACTCCTGAGGTTGCGCGCTTTCTTTTTATCTTCTTCCTTCCTTCTCTGTTCCTCTTCCATGGCCAATCTTTCTTGTTCTTCCTTTTCCTTTTCCGCTTCCATTATGCGTTTAATTCGACGCCTAGCCGACTGTTTTCTCATCCTAGTCGTCAAATCGACATCCTTAGAACCACCGGTGTTTTCCCTGTATTCCGAACCTCGAAGCATGAGCAAATTTTCCTGAGGTGATGTGCTTTTCGTGACCGAAGACCGGCTTACCAAAACTGGCCCTGCGGATTGCGTGCGCCTCGTGTAGTTGGAAGAATCATAGGGCGCTTCATCTTCTCCTGTTGAGTCCACTATTGCTTCATTTAGACAAGATATGTCTCGCATGATATCGATCTCGTTTAGATTTGGGTATCTAATTGTAGTTTTTCCAAAAGACTGTAGGAACTGGTCTCTCCGAAAATTGCTATTTCTCCTTCTACTTCTCCAATCCACGAATCCCGCTGCGTCGAGGGAAGAGCTTCGTCTTTTAACAAGCAGCGCGTCAGCCCTTCTCGGCGATTGTGCCTCTGTAAAAAGCCTTCGATTATGTTCGTGATATCGGCTTTCTTTGCTCTCGTCTGCAATTTGGTTGCCATTTTCGTCCAGGAATATTACACCACTGCCTTGTCTAGACCACTCAGTTTTCTGGGTACTAACTTTGTCCAGTGATGAAGGTAGAACTTTCGTAGAAGAGACAGCAGAAAAACCCGGACTACTGGTAACACTTCTTGACTCCATGTATATTATAGTAGTCAAATCTTACCTCACTCCTGGTAACAATGTAATATTGCCCTCCTGTTTTTGTTTGTTGTTTATAGTCGGTTTGATGAAAAATATCTGATAGGTTTCACTATGCACTGGTCAGTCACAATTTGTGTGCTTTTCCTTCACCGATAAAACTGGTTTCTTTCATCTCAATAGAACAGTATTAAGATGAGACAAGTAAGCCATGATAGACAAGTGCTAACTATTTACACTTTCTCAACTCATTCTTTTCATGACCACACTTTTGATCAAGCTGTTTTTACGCCCAATTTGTTAGCTGGGATTGTTCCTTTCACTCATCGCTATTACACCTAAACAATGCCATCTTCGTGAATGGGCAGCTCCGCACTTTCGTCAACCAAATACCAGTGAGAACGTCTTCGTAAGGTTGTAGAAACATTCACCTGAAACGGTGTGCTAACGACTCTTTTTTATTACATATCTGTTCGCACACCAAGAGAAGGCTGATTTGCATCCTTACAACAAAACAAAGGCTACTTTGAGCACAAAAAAGACAATGTTATCGAAAAAACATTTCGATAACAGTCATTTCTCCGGAGAATTGCTTTTGTAATTCAACAATTGTGATGTAAATAATTGACGTAAGTTGGCTGTTAATCCATATTGAATTTCATCACGTAATTATTCACAACCTTAAGCTTTATTTGTTTTGTTTTTGTCTTTTGTTTGTTTGTTTGTTTTTTGAGATCTTCCGACAAGGGGCAGGGAATTCACTCCCATCCTGTTAGCTCAGCCGTTTTGTACTCTCCCCAGTATTCCTTGTCTCCATAAACCAAGGTGGCAGCGAAACAGGGCGCTCGCTCTAACGCAGGCTAGACGATCTTCTGGTCCATTGCAAGGCAGAACTGATATAAAATATCACATCCATAATCATGTTTATGTGCAAAAAGAGGTCTTATACCTTATCACATTCGAGGGTCCTCGAGTATGTACACTAATGAAAAAGGTGGACCGATGAACTTCGAAGCGTCCTCGTGGTTATTTTTACGAACGAAGATTGGGAATTGAAAGCGTTTCCTCTTGAAAATAAAAGAAGCTCTCTTCTGTGTATAAACACAAACCATAATTCTCACGTTTGCTCACGTTAAAACTTTGAACATTGGCAGTAGTTTTTCTCCGCCGTCAGATCCCGCTGTCTCCCAATCCCGCTTTTCTTATGGTCAGCACCAAATACTTACGGACTCAGGTCACAGCCAGTTAATGTGCAGGCGGAGTGAAGGTCCATTTTTGTAACCGTCTATTACTTCAAAGGTCTGAGTCTGCGTAGATGAGCCGTACGTAAGTCCGTGATTTGCGGACTTCTGCTTTGGAACTGGCCAGAGTCCGTGTTCTTGGTGCTGACCAAAAGAAAACCGGGCTCTGGGAACGACATGCTGTCCCCAGAGGCTCCGACGCTGTTGGGCTAAGTGTACCTGTACGCACTTCCCGAGAAAAAGCATTCCTTCCCTCTCCTTTTTCCTCTGGGGGTGGGTACGCCCACACGTACTCCCGTTTCAACAAGGCGCACTCCAACCCAGGTTTCTCTCCTTCTTCCGTGTTCGTGGAACGAGTTGATAGCCATCTTGAATTGTTGCTGAACGAAGGGAGGGCTTAAACATTTGGAAATAATTACACAAACCCGGCACAATGATCAACATGCAACCCCTTGTTGCCAGGAACACGTCCAAGGTATTAGTGCCAAATTAGTGCTTTAGTTTACGGCTCTCCACTAAAAGAAAAACGATACCATAAACTACCTCTTATTATTATTGAATACAACTTCGAAAGGAGTTTTAGATAGGCTTATATCCGAGGGGTCTAATAAACGGAATAAAAGAAACGTTTCAAAACTAGCTATGCCACTGTTGCTGGAAATACGGGCAAGATTTCCGTACAGGTCCCTACTTCATTATGCATGCATATTCCTGGCAAAACTCTTTTCACGCTCGTTCTTTTTGGAAGAGGGTTAGTAGGAATATGCATTTATAATTAATGTAGGGAATTGTACGGGAATCTTTCCGAAATACGTTGTTCATTTACATGTACTGGTTTTATCAAATTAAATTCATTCCAATATTTGGAACGAAATCAAGAGAGGGAGTATTGTTTGTATCCGGGGTTGGTTTAGAATACCCATCCACTCATTTGCATATTGCCTTCTTCTCTTAAAGAACAATACACCCAATTCATATCCTAATAAGTGGATGGGTATTCTGAAATCTGGGTGATGGAGGTTTATAATTGGACACATTTTTCCATTGACAGGTAGTCTGGTTATAACTGGTGGGGGAGGGGAGGATGGGGGGCTTACAAGTGGTAGTTGAAAGTATTTTTCTTGGCAATGCATGTTGTTTGGGGATTGGGGAGACACCAGTGGTGGGCTCTCTCTTTTCCGTTATAATAATGCAACAGCACATGTGTTCAGAATGTAGTGAGGATGAAAATAATATTGTTTGTATACATGGCTCCACCACCTTAGCTTGTGGCATTAATGATTGTAAAGTTACATAAATTGGGCATTGGATGTTTGTACAGAATTCTTCTGAGTATGTATAATATACTACAATCTGGAGATGAGTAAGGCACAAAGGAAGTTTAGTAATAAATTTTTTTCAATCAAAGTACCTGTTTCTAACGGTGACTTTTTGGGCTTTGATGTCATTCAGCAATAAAGCAACTGCTGCTTAGATGGGCAAACCAAAAACGCCCTGTGGGGACGTAAACTCTTATTCCATTTTTTATTATCTCCTTGTTTCATGGTGTTTCCCTCTTTCACTTGATACTCCATAACTGAAATAAAATGTGTTGAGGCTTTGCATTGAAGCTATAAGTGCATCTGACCTCTGACATTTTTGGTATGCTTTATGACACCAAAGTCCGAACAGTTACAGTTGGAAATATAGCATGTTGCTCTTGACAACATGGTAATTTGAATGTCAAAACTTTGCCACCCAACTTCCTTCGTGCCTTACTGGTACTTAACTGAAAACTGTAGTTGTTAAGCTAAAATTAGTATCTTGTGATACTAATGCAACTGACAGGGCTATGTTTGAGCATTATCATACTTACACTTGTGTGTCCTGTATGCAAGAAGAATCACTGAGGGCTAGCAGCTATTACAATGGCTCCTGAGATTGGCTAAGAAGACAGTGTTATTTATTTTGTTATTTCAGGCAACTCAAAGTAATGAACAGCCTTTTTGGTGTTCTGTTTGTAAACCATTACATACTGAATGTGCTACTTCAGGATTTGGAGAACCTGATTTACGGCATCGGTTGATTATCTCTCTTATTAAGTGCTCAAATACCAACAGAATGGAGAACATAGACTTTGAAAAATGCCTGGACAAGTATTCAGGAGCAAAATGGTTTCGCACTGGAAATGTTCCTATTAGGAAAGGCAAATTCAACTTTCCCTTGGTGCACTGGGCTTGTTTTCTTGGAAAGTACAGAATTTTGGAATATCTTGTCACAGAGAGAGGATTTGATCTCTCAGTAAGAGTAGGCAGAAATAAGGAAGGGCCATTGCATTCTATGGTGCGACATCTCAGGACTGGCTTGAGTGCACATAGCCCCGCTGAATATATGTTACAAAATGCCTTTGGCAACATCTTAGATGTTTTCCTGAGGTACATGCCAGAAGCATTCTGTGAAAAAGATGTTAAGTCGCATGATACAATCCTGCATTTCTTGGCCAGACGCTGTAACATGGATCCGTGCTCTCGGTTATACTTGAAGATCCTGCTTACAAAGATTAACGAGAGTGAAAACGTCTCTTTAGAAAAGAAAGATGAAATATTATCTGCAATGAACAAGAAAGGGAATACTTTCCTTCATCTTGTGGTATCTGATGACAGTTCTGCCAGCACAGTGACATACTTATGCAACAACTTCAATGCCACAGCTCAGAGAATGTCCAAAATGTGGAACAACTTTCAGAAGACACCCCGTCAAATTGCAGTGGAAAGAAGATGTCTGGCAATACTCAGGGCCCTGGGGGCACCAGATGCAGTTTTGAATTGTTTGTCTAGAGGCTCAATTAAACAGAAAGAAGAATAAGCACATTCATATTCTTGTGAACAAAAAGCTTTGAAGCTTAATGAGCTTTCCGTGATCTTATTTTGGTAAACAACCACTTAATGAGGAATGCTCAAACTTTGATTTCCTTAGCAAGCGAGGGTTAAAACCAAACTCAGGAGAGAATTGCTCATTCCAGAAGTCAAATGGAGGCTGAGAACAAGTCTTTCAATTTTTAGTGTAATTAAAAGTTGACGCCAATCACATAAAATAGATCAAAATTATGAAATGAAGAAATGATCCTTGCACTTCACAAATGATATAAAAATTATATAGCTCACGGAGTTTGAGGTTGTTTCATTAGATTACAACCATCTAGTAGGATATTAAAAAGCGGAAAATCTAGAGACTGTGTGGATCTGGGGCTGCCAATTGATTCTGAATTACAGGCATTTGTAGGGAATTTAGATGACCTTTCACAGCTCACAGTGCACTTTCTTAATGCAACAAAACCTGCCCAAACTTGGTTAACCTACTAATTTTTAGATGATCTTATTGATAGGGTTAGTGTTTTGATCATGTAACTTGCACATTATGTGAAGCAGTGCCCGTCCTTTTTTCAACTCTGGAATGGGCAATTAGCCATAAAGAGGTTAATTGTTAATGAATAGATATCTCGCTTTGTTATTCTAAAATTGGTTACATGAGCAGATGTAGTAAGTCCACAGTAAAGCAAGCTATGTATGGCTTGGGATTAATTTTCATTAGGTAAACTCAAAGTAAGATTTCTCTAGTTAAAGAGGCTTGAAAATTAATTTACCAGTAGTAAAGGATTAGCACTCGTTCACAGGGCTCAAAAGGACCTTGGACATCCAACTTCAATTCACATGACATGAACTAGACTTTTAACTTAAGATGAAAATTAAAGAAGAAAATGTTCAGAAGTCCAAGCGTGTCAAACCTGGGTGATTCTCTTATTCTTCTTATTATTATTATTACCAATTACCACTTGACTAATGAGGCAAGCTGCTGAAACCACTCAATTTTTTAAAGTATTTAAATAGAGGTACCCATAATAACTAAAAGCTAACCATTTCAAATCGGTGGTTAGACCTAAGACTGTAGATCGGTGCTAAGATTAGAAATGCTGTTTCTTGCTGAACAGGGCTTCTTTTCAGTCAGTTTTCTGTCTAATATAATATATGGTGTTCTCGGGAACTGTCTCATGATAGTGGAAAATATTACATTATGTAATTGTCAGAAGGTGTCCAAGGTCCTTTTGCACTCTGTGAATGAGTGCCAACCATAGTAAAGACATGACACCAGTTGCGGGAAATGGGCCAGGAAATCAAGCCACATACAGTGGAACTAAACTTGGAACCCAAAACAAGTACAATTTTTGTCACCTTGAAACTTTGTATGGCCAGAAAAGAGGCAGCTATTTTTCTGTGATGCATTGTTCTGCATTTGCATTACTCCACTTCCAATATCACTAAAGCTTAGATATTTTGTTAAGAAATAAATGTTATTGGAAGTTTTTTGTGACCTTTCCTAATTTCTCTTAAATGATTTTTTTGTTACTCTGTGTGCCTAATCTCAAGTGTTTATAGCATTTAAACATACTATTTACTTCGTTACTTTTCTTTGCTGTTTTCTCCTGAAAATCTTGTTTTCAAGGTGGCTCAAACCATTTTCAACACTTTCACTTATTAGGATTGACACCACAACACTGTATCATGTATTAGCAATCTTGTAGTACCACATGAGACCTCAATTATTCCTAAACGAGATGTGGTCATTATTCTGATGTATTA
>BLFK01000887.1:553628-569425 GCA_014634185.1 Astreopora myriophthalma
TCTTCACCTAGTGTTATTTTACCTGCAAAAATATATCTGTTTGCAAGTTTTGAGCGGGATAGCAATACAAGTTAATGTCAAGCAAGGTCACGCAAGCTTCTTCTTTGCTGTTCACATCCTCTTCAAATCGGTGAAAGAATGGGCATCTCTAGCTGAAGAAAAGAAAAGCGCTTGCCGTGTGGTGATCTGTTGAAGGAACTGTTGAAAGGTACTTTATATCCAGCAATTCAAAAAGAGTGAAACTAATACGCCGTCAGCCCCTCTTCCAACACAAGTCCAAGTGCCAATTGTGGTGTTAATTCCTCGCGAAGCGAGGGCCGAAGGCCCTCGCGTAGCGAGGTTAATAAATTTGTCGGGCCGAAGGCCCGTGCTCGGGAGCTAAGCCGCGCGAATTCGAGCGGAAAAAATATTTATATATATATATATATATATATTTCGCCGAAGGTGTCCGTGCTGTTGCCTGGCAACAGTGAGCAAACAAAGTATGAATGACGTCAGACAAAGGGAAGGTTGCTAGGCAGCAACCGTTGCCCCACAATCGCGCACTCTCATGTTTATTCATTGAGGCCGAACGTGTAATTTCATCGAGGAGTGAAAATTGTTTCGTATCGGTCAAACACGACCAAATTCTCATGCAAATGAACCACAGAAGCACGCACAAGGGACAAGACATATTCGCCGAAGGACATTAAACAACGAAACTCCGGAACAAAGTGAAAGGCGACTTCAGATTCAGCCCGTGCAGCGAAGAAGGAGACATCAGGAAACCACAGAGCAAAGACAACATCGCTTGGCTCAGCAAAGACAGCACATTCCCACACTCCAAATTAACTGCCCACCCAGCCCTTGTCATGAATTTTATCTATCTTCTTTAATGTTCCACCAAAAATACAGATTTCCAGCAAGCGAACGGGTTTCAAAACCGAACTCTACGACCACACTCCGTACAAAAAAACCACATATTCTCCTTCAACGAATGTTCAATGTTCACGTGAGGAAGTGTCAACCGCATGATCTGTCCACGTGCTAAGAAAAATGTTCAAAATATGTAACGCTAATCTAAATGTCACACAACGAACAAAAAATAATCCGCGACAGCCCTAGCTTCGCGAGGTTTTGCGAGTCACGTATTTCTAGTTATTTTTACTTTTTAGGCACCCTACTGACGAACAGTTATCGTTCTCAGATATTTATACTCCAGCCCGGTACCGCGGTAAATTTTCCACCACAGGTTACCTACATTCACATCGTACATTTCGAACTTGGGGTACCTGTGTTTGAGTCACATGGAAGAGAAGCCATCTTGATTCGGCCTCTGAAAGTTTTTCATATGATTTTTGTGTGATTTATTCTATTTCCCAACCTTATGAACGCTTAAGACTGTACCATGGATTTGAGAAGCTCGCCAAAGGTCAGTTTGATTATCTTTGTGCTTCAGTGTTGTCAAAATTGTATTCCTTTTATGTTGTTCCCTTTGGTTCCTTTGGCTACTCATTAAATACAAGCTAATTATATGAAGTCGCAAAGTCCTCTGTATGCATAATTCTACCATTAAATGTGCGGAGGACGGTCTTTCTACCGTACGTCTCAGAGTAATTAATAAGCTAAAGCGCTAGCCTCGCCTTGGCTGCCAGAAGTAGAAGTAAAAAAGTTCACAGTACTGAATCGAACGGCACAAATTAACTGGAAGTGGTCACGCAAGGAGGTATTTTTTTTTTTAATTAATCATTTGAACGCTCATAGATTGATTTATAATACCGAATTAGTGTACTTTTGCAACTTTGTGGGTCCTTATTTCATGAATTTGCAACATATGACATGTATATATGTGTATTACGTAGACTTTGTGGGTAAACAAAACTTGGTCAGTTTAATTGATCCAAACGTTTTCAAGGCCGATGCACACGAGGGGTTTTGCTCCCGGGTAAATGCTCCACGATATTAAACAGGTTAAATATTTGGGAGCAAGATCCTGGGTCAAAATATGTGTACTGGTCGTGCAAAGTTACCCTAGAGGGAGCTAGCAGATGTAGACAAAACATGGGGTAGGCCATAGAAGCAGACTCTGCTTGCGTGGTAAATATTATAAATGAACGGATGATGGACGGCCAAATGAACAAACAAACTAATGTTTAACGTTGCTGAACTTTGTCTTAAGTGGTCATTCCACAAAATGATTGA
This sequence comes from Astreopora myriophthalma, assembly GCA_014634185.1. NCBI lineage: Eukaryota > Metazoa > Cnidaria > Anthozoa > Scleractinia > Acroporidae > Astreopora > Astreopora myriophthalma. Next base: position 555,810 of record BLFK01000887.1, read on the forward strand.
TTTCAAATGTGTTATTATTATTATGTTATTATTATTATATTATTATTGTTATTATTATTATTATTGTTGTTGTTGTTGTTGTTTAGATGCCAAGTTCACAGGCCAAAAACAAGCAGAGTTCCCCTGGAACTGTTTGGCCCCCTGCTAAGTGTACTCCCTTGTGCTCTCTTGTGTCTGGAAGCTCAGTATGTTCCAATGCAGGCAGGCACCATGAGTTGATTATGACACTTGCTAAGTTCTCAAATACAAGTGAGGTTGAGAAAACAGATTTCAAGAAATCTTTGGATAAGTTTATCAAAACAAAGTGGATTCACACAGATTGTGTCCCAGAAAAGAATAAGGAGATCCGCTTCCCCTTGGTGCACTGGGCGTGTATTCTTGGAAAATACAAGGCATTAGAATACTTGATTCATGACAAGGGCTTTGTGGTAACAGTGAAAATTGGCAAGAATCAGCAAGGCCCATTACATTCTATGGTGCAGTATCTTGTGGCAGGACTCAATCCTAGAAGCTCAAAAGAATATATTGCAACCATGTTTGGTTATGTTTTGGATGTCTTCCTCAGATATATTCCAGAGATCTTATGTGAAAAAGATGCTCCCTTGGGTGACACCATAGTTCACTACCTTGCGAAGAGGTGTAGTTCTGATCTGTATTCAAGGATGTACTTCCAGGTTTGTTTGGTGAAGCTTAAAGAGAACACTAAAATAAAATCTGACAAGGTTGAGCAAATTTTGTTGGCAGTCAACAACAGAGGGGATACTTTCCTTCACCACTTAGTATCAGATGAAGAATCAATTGACTCTTTGCAGTACTTTGTTACACATTTTGCTTGGATAAGTGAGAAGATTTCCAAAGCCAAGAACAATTTTGGGAAGACCCCCCGTCAACTTGCTGTTGAAAGGAGATCTTTCAAATTGCTTAGAGTCCTGGGAGCACCTGCTGTTGTGATTGATAGTCTAAAAAAGGTTGTAGCTGCAGATAAACCATCTACTCCAAAGAGAGGCCAAGTTTCAAAAAGCTCTACACACTGTTTATCATCTAAACCTTCCCCAGGGACAAATGTCATGTTGAGTGACAGACGGGATCACAGCAACCCACAATCCATTGTATCAGAGGAAGCAAGTGATTCAAATACAATAAGAGATGAAGTTATGACAGCAGCAGAGAGGTCAAGTAATCAAACAGAAGTCAGCACTAACAAGTTACCAGAGGTTACAAATTTGAATGTGACACATGTACACAACGATAGTGTGGAAGCAGAAACAAACTTCTCAGACTGCAATGTCCTCTTAAGCTTGTCAGACACTGTAAACAGTTTATCAAAAGGAGATTCTGGAGCAAACATCAGAAAAAGACCAGGTGCTAGAAAATCACAGTCCAAAGGACCCAGCAGGAAAAGAGGCCGTGTGGCAATGAAATGGTCAGATTCTGAAAGTGATGTTGAGGATGATGACGATTTTAAGCTGGATGATGACTCGGACGATGACATTGAGTCAGAAGAAGATGATGATGTTGATGATGACAGGGATAAGGGTGATGATGAAGCAGCAGGTGATGTTGCCACAGAGGACAGCACAAATAATGCAGATGTGGACTTAATTTTGGAAACTGGTATGTCTTTCTAAGGTCATTAACTTAGATAGTGCTAAAAAAACAATGTTTTTCTGCTTTTTGCAGTCTCCTCGACATGATTCACTACTGAGGTGAGACAAATTTAACAGCTTTCATAATAAAGATCCCTTGTTTCAGAAACATAAAATGTCAATTATTAATGCCTCAATTTTTCTTGGAGAAGAAAGTCATTAATAAATTATTCCTCTAAGCAATCAGTGTGAACATTGTGCACCATTTTGTACAATGTTCCCCATTCTCGTTGCCCAGTCTCTGTATTTACCAACGGTCATTATCTTAAGTTTTTCTCATAACCTAAAGCACTGCCTTTTTTTACTGAAGTACTCTTTTGGGGTATGGACAGTCTAGGGGTCTATTTCTGTTCAGGACAGAGCTTTTTCTATTTTTAAGAAGCTCCACAAAGTTAATTTTAAGGCGACTCAAACCAGTTTCAGCCCTTTGAAGAGACGCTCTTATTAGAACGATTTACCGAAGGAAACTGTATCATGTAACAGCAATGTTATGGTACCATATTAAGCACCAATTATTGCTAAACAAAGTGCAGTCATTATTGTGATGTAATAAGTTACCAGGGCAACGGTAAAGCCCTGTAAAAACACCCTATATTTTTGCTTTAGTTGATTATAATTATCTCAAAAAACAAACTTGGTGATCCCCATTTTCTACTGCTAGAAATTGATCAGGCCAAGATGAAACTTTCTGAGAAGTTTAAAAAACATTTTGTGGAGAAAATTCAGAGCCACCTTAACCCTTTCACTCCCAGTAGTGCCACGTACAGATTTTACTCTGTCTAACGCCAGACGATTCTACTCGTCACTGGGGCACCCCTCGGGGCTGAAAGGGTTAACCACCTCTCCGTCTGATCAGAAACTATGTCTCCATTAACCCTTTCACTCCCAGTAGTGCCACGTACAGATTTTACTCTGTCTAACGCCAGACGATTCTACTCGTCACTGGGGCACCCCTCGGGGCTGAAAGGGTTAAAGTGGCTCTGTCATGGCAGTGCAGTCCATTCTGTTTAGTTTTGCAAATTACTCACCCCTACTCGCCATTCAACTTACCGTCACCCAAGAAGTTGCAATTAAACAACAAAATCAAAACTTCCAGACAAAAAATGTCTCCCAACCGTACGTGAGAAAAGTTACAAACAACAAAGATAAACTTTGAAAAACTGTTAGGCTGAACAGTTTTCAAAAATCCCAATCGCAAATGTTCCACTTTAATCTTGTTCAATTTTGCCCATCCTTTTTTCTGTTCTGTTCATTCTGTTCATCCTATTTTCTGTTTTATTCAAACCTTCCTTCAGTGTTTAAGCATTTATTTTCATGTTTCACTTGATTTAAAAAGCCAAAAGTATTTTGGCTCTGAATCTGCAAATTCTTTTAAACTTTGCAGAAGGTTTCATCTTGGCCTGCTGATCACTTTCCAGCAATAAAAAATGGGGGTCACAGAGTTCGTTTTTGAGACACGAGCAACTAAAGCAACAATGTAGGGTGTATTTACAAGGCTTTGCTGTTGCCACAGGAACTTATTATGTCACAATAATGACTGCATCTTGCTCAGTAATAATTGGTGTTTCATATGATGCCAATATTGCTAATATGTGATAGAGAGTTACAGTGTCAATCCATCTACGTCTAACAAGAACGTTTCTTGAAAGCGTTGAAACTAGTTTGAGCATTGAAACTACATCTTAGCAATGAGCAGTTTTGGTAGTTGAGTTACCTCAAAATCAAGAAAGGTTGTTTGTTGGCTGGGAGGTCCATATAGCAAAAAAACTTCTAGTGAGGTACATCCAAGGTCTGAGGTTTTTGCCATGTGGAACAATTCTAAGCCACCAAATAACTCATTTTTTCCCTCTCTCTCTGAAATCACTCATTACTGTTGACCTTTTTCGTTTTGAGTATGCTGTGAACTACAAACTGAATGTTTCTTATCTAATAAATTTTTTTTTTAAATTAGCATTTCTGGGTAAATGGATTGGTATCCAAAAAAAAAATTAAAATAATAAACAGAACAAAAATTCTCAAGAGCATTACCATGATCATAGGCAGAGATACAGTAGCTCTGGACCATGCTAAGATCCAATCAGATTGCAGGATTTGTTACCAGACACTCTAGGAAAAAAATTGGATCTCTTTGTTGTTCTCTTTCTTCTTTTTCATTGTTTTGTCGCTCACCGCCTATGCTTGTTTTCTTGCAGCACCAAAGCACACACCATTTTGTGGCTCAGCTTGCACTGCACAACACCACAAGCTTCTTCTGAGCCTCCTGAAATGTTCCAACTATAACTATGGTGCAGCAAATCGAGACACTTTTATGAAACAAGTGAAAGAGTTTGTTACTCAGGCTGGCAAGTTTGCCAGGTTGCGAGCCAATGCTGACTTACCAGATCCTGTTGCTTCATTCAAGTATCCCTTAGTCCATTGGGTCTGTGTCCTGGGGAAATTCAATGTCCTTGCAAAGCTGGCAGAGATGAAGGAATTCAACCTTGCTGTGCAATCCGACAGAACGGGAGATACAGGACTGCACCGAATGCTTCTCTCTCTTGACCAAGGCATGGTCCTAAAGAAAAGCTCAGTGAAGCTGATTCTGGAGGTGTTTTCTAAAACCCTGAAGACCTTGACTGATTGTGTGCCAAAGGTTATAACCTTGTGTAATAAACAAGGGGACACACCCTTTCACTGCTTGGCTAAAGTCATCCTTGACTGCACAGGAGAGCTTGAGAAGCTTGAAAACACTTATGAAGGTTACTTTGAGAGGCTCATCAAGGAGTTGACACATCTTAAGACCTCTGGAAAGCTCACATCTGAGAGCGTGCGTGAACTTCTCCTGAAGACCAACAAGAGCAAGGAGACCTTTCTGCACATCCTTGCATGCAGAGTTGGTGTTGGGCATCGTGTGATAAAAAGTGTCCTAAAACGTATCGAGCCAGCGATCATGGATGTCCTGAAAGAGGTTAAAGATGCCAGTGGTAAAACTGCATCTGATCTGTCAGAGGACTTGCACTCCTTTGAAATGGCAGCAATTCTCCGTCCATGTGACCATGACGCTCCTCCTGTGCATGATGATGATGACGACCCTGGAGAGGTTCTGCAGACCCCTGTCAAAAACACCCCATCAGAGTCTCCTGTAGTAGAGTCGCCCCCTGCAACACTATTCCGCCCCATGGAGAATGCCATTAGCCCTTTGGTGGTAGATCATTCTGCAGCTTGCATCCAGTTGTTTGAAGTCAAGAACGAGCCTGAAGATGTTATTATGAGGGATTTCATAGACTTTGTTGATGAGGATGAAAAGAACTTCTCATCAGAGTCACAGGACACTTCTCTTTCCACTGCTTTAAAGCAGATGTCAGAAAGACCTCCCTCAACTCCATCCCCGTCTCATGATGCAGATGTTAACGCGACAGGTTTGTCAGCCGATGACAACAAAGCTACAGAAGACATTTCAGCAGCATCAACAGGCAACCTTAGCAATGAAAGCAGTTCACCAACCCACCAAAGTAACGGCTTCAGTCCACCAATGGGTGCAGTCAGTCACGGCCCAAGTACTAATATGCCTACAACATTAACCAATGTCAACAATGATACCAGTTTGCCAACCATCAACAGGGATTATAACAAGGTTTCCAGTGCAGCCACCGTTTCAGCCAATCACAGCACAACTTCCATAGCAACATCTGTTTTGGCCAGTGACAACAGGACCGTAAGCTCAGCGAATCAAAATTGGGATGCTAACTTGCCAACCTTTGAAGCTAAGAGCAGCAGGAATGTAAATGGAGAAACTCCACGAATGTTGGGTCAGACTGATAAGCTCTTGAATACCTTACATGCCAAGTTTCAAGAAGAGCTGAGCCAGTCTGAAAGGGGAATGAAGCAGAAGGAGGAGGCGCTTGTTCACATACGCCACCGGATAGAAGAAGGACTGGAAAGGAAACAGAAGCTCATGCAAGAGCTTGAAGAGACCTGGAACCAAGTTATGGCAGATAAAATAGAGGAAGGCATGCTGCAGTCGGAATTAGTGGCGCAAAAAAAAGACTGTGAGAGATTTAAAGCCGAGCTAGCGAAGTATGCAACATCATTGAAAGCACTTAAGAAGTAGATAGCAGCTGGCTTTTTTAAAAATTCTCTATGCTCTCTGAAGTTCATGTGGTAAATAGTCCTTACATTAAGCATACTCACTTTATTTACTCCCCCCTCCTCCGTATCATAAAGTCTATGGATAAAAGAATCAAGAGAAGACCCAGTTTTTTCAATGACTGTTACCGAGCAAAGTGTAAAATAGGCAAGCAATTTTAAGCACAACACTGGAAGTCTTGTCTTCCTCTTGCGGTTGTTATAGAAGGGGCAGACAGAACATGATACTGCACATATAGCCGTTTTTTAATGCAGATTTTCATGCTTTTAGGACTTTATGTGTGTTTTATGCACGTTTTTTGGGTTTATGTGCACAGAAGAACTATTATTGCTGTAATACTTTTTAAATTGTGGGCTAATTCATGGGATAAGTTTGAAAAGGGAAACTACTGCTCTTATGTTGAACAACTGGAAATGGACTGGATGTGGCCTAGTATTACTGATACCAGATGGAGAAGGTAACATTTGATTGATAGGTTGCCTAGGACAGAAAAACATGATTCAATTCAACCAAGTCATATTCTTCCTTTAAAGTGTATGTGACAGATTCTATTTTATTAGCTCAATCAAATCTTCATGGTTTTCAAAGATGAACACCCAAGAGATTTTCCTCACACCGATTTTTCTTCCTGGTGTTTTAATCTCTTAAATTAAAGGTGTCATTGAACTTACGATGGTGTGCAAAACCTTGTCAGTAAGGAGACTGGGGATAGTAGTGCTGTGATGTCAGTACAAGAGAAGCCACGAACCAGCTAAGACTTTCATCTTTTATTTACGTCACATCCCCTCTATGCCCAGTCTTCTTACTGCTGTGGTTTGATAGCCCTCTGGAAGCAAAATGTCATGTTATGAAAGGACTGAAATGTGAGGGGAAAAATAGAAAAGTGCTCATCTTAAAAAATCATGAACATTTCATCAAGGAAATAGAATAAAATCTCTCATATACACTTTAAAAGCTTGGACTTAAGTATTGTACAAAAGGTAAAGGTTATTATTTTTTGGTATACAGATGTAATGTTTGTTGAAAAAACCATTATGGCGATCTTACATTATTTAGTTTATATGTCTCGTTCTTTCTCTGTGCCAAAATGTACTTCTGAATCTTGGTCTTCCAGTATTAGGAAAGTAACTGTAGCTCTTGGGATAGAGAATACTGCGAGAGCTGTTTTTTTGCATTTTGCTGCATTACAGACATTTTTGTCAGGGAAGGGTTGGTTTGCATCAGCTTGAAAATGCTACTTACAGGTAACAGGCCATGGTTTTACCAATGCTGAAACAACCCTAACCTTTACTGTTGGTAGCGTAAGGTTAGCATTAATGTGGGATTAGGGTTGTTCCAATATTGGAATGATGGAATGATCTTTTTGACCTGTGAGTAGTTTTTACATGGCATTGCTTTTTTTTTTTTCCTGTTTGGATTTTACTTGGAATATGTTAACTTTTTACAAATACGAAAGTTGCTATTGTGTTTAAATGTGCTTAGCATGGGCTCCATTTTCAGTTATAGCCAGAGGAACAAAGTGTTTGTAAACAGAGCCCATTATTACCGTCAAATAAATATTTTTATCTTTTATTATTACTGATATTTTAAATAATGCATGAATCATTTCTTTTTTAATTAATCAATATTTGAAAATAAAAGTAAGCTTGTTCTGAATGTTTTGAACTCTAGTTTGCGAGTAACCCCGGTCATTTATTCTGAACACTCGGGGAATCCCGACCCATCATCCTCTGTCGTCGCGTTTTGTTTTGTGTTCCAGTCTTGCGCGCGTTTTCGCTTGACCGGTCATGTTGGCAGGAACTTAACAAACAGATTCCATGTTGCCGTGCGTCTGTTCAGAACAAAAGAGTCACACTGATGTTCTTACCACATTTTGACGTCTTCTGTGATCTATTACTGAACGGACGCACGGCAACATGGAATCTATTTGTTAACTTCTTGCCAACGTGACCGGTCAAACGAAAACGCGCCATTTCTTTTTCGTTGGCATGTTTTCTTTTTGGTTTGCATGTTTTCGTTTTTGTTTGAGTGTTCTCATTTTTGTTTGAATGTTTTCGTTTTTGTTGGGGTGTTTTCGTTTTTGTTTTTTCATTTGCAACGTGTCCTTTGTGGGCCATCGTAGAAAAAGATCCGCATTTACTACCACCATTACGGCTAACTTTTTTCTCTCTTCTTTAGGGCTTCAAATGGGCGGGAAAACTTTCAAAACATTGAAGATTGATACGCCAACAAAACCGCCGACAGCTTAGCTCAGTTGGTGGAGCACGAGACTATCGTGCGGAAGGCGGTGGGTTCGAACCTCGGCCGGACCATTACTCAGGGTCTTTAAATAACTGAGGAGAAAGTGCTGCCTTTGCAATGACATCTGCAAATGGTTAGACTGTCTAGTCTTCTCGGATAAGGACGATAAACCGTAGGTCCCGTCTCACAACCCTGGTTCGTAAAATAACTGTGGGACGTTAAAGGACCCACACACTGTTCATAAAGAGTAGGGGAGTCTCTGGCCTTCGAAAGGGCACACAATCAGTTGGGGCGAAAGCTCTGTTATGTGGCCCCCACCACCTGCATTGGTGGTGAAACTCAAATAACGTCAAATAAACATGTTTTTATCACGTGCGTAGAAGGGTAGATGCAGTGGACGGTAATAAAGAGGAAAAAAAAAACAAAACAAAAACGCGTAGATGATGTCATCTATCATTAAGTTTATTATATATGTCATGCTAGCCTACATAAAAGGAGTCATGTTGTTAATATAGTGAAACAGAAATGTTTGGGGCTTGAAAAACGCGGAAAAGAGTTAGCCGTGCACGGTAACTCGATAATGGTGGTAGTAAATCAGGATCTACTCCCGGGATCTACTCTTTCCAAAAACTTTTCGATAGTTCTGTGATCAGACATGATTCTTTTCCTATCTTTCGTCTTTAGGGCTTCAAATGGGCGGGAAAACTCTGAAGTTTTGATGTCAAAACATTGAAGTTTGATAGGCCAACAGAACATGTTTTTATCTCGTGCGTGGGTGGAGGGTAGATGCAATCGGAAAAAAAAGGAAAACAAAACAAAACAAAAACACGCGTAGATGACGTCATCTATCGTCTGTCCTCTAATAGATCCTAAGTGAGAACCACCCAATCAAAACACGCGTAGAATTATTAAGTAGATAAGGAAGTCAAGTTGTTATTTTATCCGATGAAATGTTCATGTAAATATTCACGAAAATGAAATGTAACATTTCACGAAAGGTACCTTCTACGGCGGTGTCAATCTCTAAAAGGAAAAGGCTTTGATTAACCGTAGTTCAAAACAATCAATGCTGGGGCACAGAGATCTTTCGAGGGCTGTGTCGCAGTGTTCTGCGACAACTGTCTTGGTGCTCGCTCTCGTTGGGCTATATGGATTCTTGGCGAATTTTCGACCACACACTATTGAAAAGACATCTTTACTAAATCACAATAGTTTTGTAAGCATTTACCCCAGTGGTCGAAAGCTTTTGCAGTTCAACATCAGTGTGCATACTCATCAGGAAGTGAACTTGTCAAGTCCACGTGAAGGTAATTCCAACGCTCGGGAAAAGGTAAGCTAAGCTCTAGCTAAAGGTTACGGTTACTATTAGGCGTATCAAGTTAAGGAAAACACACGGTTTACTTTTCCCGGAAATTTGAAAGGTGCTGCCATAAGGTCACCAGTCGACCGACCAATCCAACACGAAGGCACCCCGAAAAACGGGTAGCGCCATTAATTTTTTTTCCTCTTCATCTTGGCCGATGATGTCATTAGTCTTACCCGTAGACCTAGCCATTTTACCGGGAAAGTAGATGAAGCGCTAGTAAAGGCGTGGAGGAAAGGTATCACAGTGGTATGTGTATCCCTGTTATGCACTTGTCATCGGCTTCCCCGAGGGGGGGTGGGGGACCCCGGGCTGATATGGGGACTTTGCTAATTGTGCATTTCAAAGTTCTTGTATTTCCCCACCCGTGAGGGATTTGTTTCTTGCAAAGTCCCCAGTATTTGGCAAACCCAACTGGATTTGAAGATGCACTTCAGAACTTTATTTGGGTTCTTTGCTGCTGATCATCATGATCTTTCAGTGAAACAGAGCAGTGAATCAGAACAGGACCATACTATATATATTTTTTATCAATTCACTTTTTTTAGATAGTTGGTCAACAAATAAGTGGAGCTGTGGGGCTTGCGCGTGCACCTATCGCACCCCCTTCCCTACAGGCCTGAAACGTTTTTGGTTTTTGGTTGGGGGTGGGTACATGGTTACATGTGGGCTATTGTATTGGTAGCCAGCAAACAGGTTTGCCTGTTTGTCATTCAGAAATCAGGTCAGTGCAGTCAGAAGCTAGCACTGATGATGGGCTATTGCAAACATGTCAGGTGCCCACACAGCCTTTCATGGGGAGTCAGGTCCAACATGGCCACTCCAAAGTGAATTTGCAAGGTGGAATGGACCCCTCTTTGTAAAGTGAGATTTTTCTAAGTTTTCAAACTGCTGTTAATTTTTTCCCTTGAGGTTTGCAAGTCCAAAAATTTCTATCCCTTTTAATTTACCCTCACTTATTCTACCTCTAATGAGAATAAGAATCAACTTTCTTTTGTTACAGTTAATTAAGGAATATTTAATTGGAGGGCAAACAATTCTACTTTGTAGGTGAAGATATGGAATTCTCAAATTTTCAAATGGTCATAAAATATCAACCTTCAGTGGTATTCATCTGAAAATTCTCATTCTGGTTAAGTGAAAGATCATCTTTTCTTTTCTGGAATTCATACAGCTCCAGCTGCAAGTTTACCAATGATCTGTCATGTCACTAACTTGTCAATAATGGCCTATTGCAACTGTCTTGTCTCAACAGTATTTGTCTCAGACTAATCTCAGCTTACCACAGCTAATACATTTGTATTTCTGAGCATTCACCCTGTGGGATTAGAGATGGGGTTGGATATTGAGAATTTTTTGGGTAGGGTCTTTGGATAATAATATCATTGCTTGGCCTGGACCAATGATGAAATTAATTTTCCTACATACTCAATTTGAGACGAGGCACAAGAAATCTCTTCTCCACCCAGAATGTGAGGTATACGCAAGTGTAGTAAGGACAGATGGAATACGAGCTGCTGTTAATTTTAGCATTTGTGCTTATACTTATTTCACGTCCATTCCCACTTTTGAAATAAGCAGAAGCTCAAGAAAGAGAAGAGTTCTTGTTAGAATCTTTGCACAATAATGTTACAAGATCTTAATATAAGGTTCTTGAAAAAATCTTACTCAAGAAGTAAGACAAGAGCTTGATAAGAAACTTCAAAACGAATCTTACTCTAGCAGTGTCAGCACCAGTGGCAGAGAGATCCATGAAACTAAATGATTCACAGATTCCACAAGGCTGAGGTTTATTGTGTCAACTCTTACAGCGATCCTGTTTGGTAGGACGTGTTGGGGCGAACGCTCTTGTAGGTTCTGTGTTGAACAGCCATAATCGGAGGTTCTCTGATGTAACCCAATGTTACCCATCAAATTTCTGTGAGTCTTATGGAAAATTAAGTTTTATGGTATTTAAGCTAAGGTCACATGATAACTAGCGGAAGGTCATTGTGACGTAAAATGCGATAAAAGCTAAAAAATATTTAAGAATACTGCGGAAATTAGGCATGTTTGTGCCATTACACTTACAAAGGTCTTAGTAATATTTCCACCTGGGAATGTTGATCTACCCATTTCTTTGATAAAAGGACCTGTTTGTATCACTACAAAGCCAGTTGGTTTTAGGACTTTTAATCTTACTAACAGTAACGTAGAGGAAAACACAAACAAAACAGAATGTAACAAAGATGGCGAGACACCTAAAGTTCAATTACGTCTGCAAACTCAACCAATAGGAACAGTTTTCCTAACAGCATACTTTATCACAATTATAATCATTCTAACATTCTTGGCATCAACTGAAAATACCTTGTCACCAAATTATGACAATTTACATGTAAAAGGGAATGGTACCTGTCATTCTAGTCTTCTCCGATATGGACAATAAACCATAGGCCCTGCCTCACAACACTTGTGTGGGACGTTAAAGAACCCACACACTGTTCGAAAAGAGTAGGATATGTAGCCCCTGGTGTGATGGTCTATCACTCTTTCTGTTCTGGGTGAATTCTACTGTTTTTTAGAGATAAGATAATTTGAACTGCGCCATAAAGCAGTCTGGCAAAGTCCCCAACAAAGTGTTGTAAAGTGCATTTGAATAATTATACCACATAGAAAAAATAATTAATGTGCTATATAAATCCCATATCCTCACGACAGAGTCTCCAGTAGCTCAGAGCATCCGACTAGATTACAGAGGGTCGTGGGTTCAAATCCCATCTGGAGCTTGGCTTTTTCCAAGTTTCCATTTGATGCAATGATATCTATCGTCATGTTTTATTTCTCACATTGCTCGCTAGGGCAACAATATTCATTGCTTCTGATTTTTCTGATGTTCAGCCCACATAATACATGCATTTTAATTATTGATGGTTGTTCGTAGTCTGCCAAGCAAGCATTCCCGTGTGAGCAAAGACCCAAAATTCTATGTGGCCTTTTTGGCCAAATGGAAATTGGGGCGACTAAAAATAAGAGTACAGGTCCCAACTGAGGCCAGAATGGAGAAAGCTTTCTTCGTATGGGAAAGCTTGCAGGGCAGGCTGGGTTGTTGATTGCTTAATCCTCCATTAGGATTGTGCTGAGGTGCATCATCTTGAGAAACCAGCTGAGCGTTGCCAGTTTGTCAATTCAACAGACAGTTGTGTGATGAATGATGGATTCATTCAGTATGTCAAGATTCCATACTGTTCATTTCCACATGCTGTTCCTTTGGCTGTTGCGTTATTGGTATGTTAAAATATTGAAAAATTGTCATGACATTTCTAAACTTAAGGTGATCAACACAGCTTTGTTTGTGGCTTAGGTAGCTCTAGTATGGGATTCACACTCATTTCATCTGCAATACAGGCATTCTGCCAACCAAATTGATCTAACAAGGAGAGCAGGTCTTTTTGTTGATCCATAATACAGTCAAAGCTCTCCTGTCAGACACTCTGGTAAGTGAATAGCTCTACTCATGCAAACTCCCTTCCCCCACCCCACTCCCCAAAATGCCTCTTCAATTAAATTTCAACACAAACTCTTTAGGTGAGTGGCCAGCTTAGGTTATGGATGCTTTTTCTATTTCCCAAGGGTGTCTGCTTCTGGGAGTTATACTGTATACCACTACTTTTTTTTTTAATTTTTTTAAATTGTTATATATGAATTGAAATAACATGTGAATTGAAAATGGTGTACAACTGTGAATACTGTAAATGAAAGATAAAATGAGCAAATGGATAACTGCAGTTTTGCTTATGGCTTTCAGCATCTGAAAAAAGAGTAGTATAGCTAAGTAACTAAATGACATGAGCAAATGAATATGGGTTATGTCAATGGAAAAAAATGGCATTGAGGAGTTTCTTGGTTGGGGGCTGTGTCACTGGCATTCTTGAAATGTTTGGCCATGAATCAGAAACATTAAAGTGCACCTAAACTCAAATATTTGTTGTTTTTGTTATAAATCTCTCCTCCCAGAGCAAACACATTTTGCCATTTGCCATTTTTTATGTGCCTCACAAGATACGTAAAGTTCACAAAATTAGCAATCATTTGGACCCACGACTGAGCTGTGAGAGGCATGGGTCTATTCCCCATTTTATGTCAAACTGTTTTGCAGTGTAAAAATTCTTTGAAAACTTGGATGCGAAACAGTTTGTGACGTAAAATCAATAGACCCATGCTTCTCATGGCACGGTCGTGGGTTCATATGACTGCTAGT
>BLFK01000887.1:570092-587592 GCA_014634185.1 Astreopora myriophthalma
TTTTTTTTAGCACAAAAGTGGGGGGCTTTTTAGCCTCCCCTCCCCCCAGCCCCTCCCTCTGCACCGTCCCTTGTATAACATTTTGGGGGTCTCGTTAATGCTTTGTGGAGGTTGGCATCCGGGATCAGTGAAGCCGTGAATGTGTGAACATAGTGAGTGACTTTTTTGTATTTTGGTTATCTTGTCAAGTCACAGCTGAATTTTGTGCAACGATGGGTGCATATATGTTTTGGCTTCTTTTCATCCTATTGCCTTCATTTTCTCGTACAAGTTACAACAGTCCATCACAGTAGTTGGCTGCCCTTTATTGCTTGGAAGTTGGCTGTGATTTGACAAAATCAAAAAACAAAGGCGGAAAAAAGTCACTATGTTTATGCAGGCAGGGCCTGCATTTCTTGTTGTTTCCCATCAAACAAACTCAGTTGAAAAAGTGAAAAAGGTCAGGCAAAGTTTTGGCAGAGTTATGTTAAGAGCCAGTTAATTTGTTTGGCTGGTCCTCAAGGAAACGCTAACATATTTGTTATAAACAAGTGCCGCATATGCTACAATTTAGGTTTGGTTCTAGGCTTAATTGGAATTATCCTCCATTTTTCTACAGCTTCTGTCCTTCCCTGGCAGTGATTTCGAAGACACTCCATCTTAGCCAGAATGTTGCTGTATCCTATGATTTCTGCTTGGCTTGAGTTTTCTTTAGATGAGTATTTTTGTAGAAAGTGACCTGGACATGCATATGTATGGGAAACATGGAATTCTACCTTAAACTCTTGATGGCTTGTTTGGATGCTTTATCGAGTGTGCTGAGCTACAGTAGACTTGACAGGAGCTTGTCTACTATACTAATAATTTAGTTGTTTTGCCATGCTTTAGTGTTTCTTGTGGCTAAATTGCATTTAGGCTAATTTAAACCTGAGGCCTGGATCTGGTCAGTGACTCACTTGCAAAACCTTCAATGTGGGGGCTCCCTCTTGGAAATACAGAGAAATCCACTTTGTCAGCCATTGCTAGGTTGCCTGCAGTTTGCTTGCTTTGCCTTAGACTCTTGTCATATCCTGCCCTCCCTCCCTCCCTCCCTCCCTCCCTCCCTTCCTTCCTTCCTTCCCTCCTTCCTTCCTTTCTCTTTCAGTTTCTCAGGTGCATGGGTGGGGGGGTTGGGCTGAGTTGTCTTGGTTACCACAGAGCAATGGACTGGATCTTGCAGGCTGCATACCCACTCACCTTGCTGCACCTATTCCCATGGCTCCTCTCTGGCAAAGAGTTTTAAACCAACTTAAGAGAGCACATAGAGGGTAACAAGTGACCATTCATTGGGTTGGTGGAAGTCTTTAAATCTTCTTGATATAACCTGGCAATGAAGAGTTTTTGCAAGTGCTAGACAACCAATTCAAAGTGGCGATTGCGCATGCAAAATGAACAAATTGCAGCTCTTGATAATATGTTAACGTTTGTAAAGAATTGAATTCCTTAACATTAGTGTGAACTAGGGAGTAACATTTTTAGCATATGGCAATGGTGCCCCTGACATTTTTAGTGCTCTTGCAGCGCTATCCCATAGCAAAAATCAAAATGGAGTACAGCTTGGAATACAGGCATTGTTTGGTAAGGTTACTGACATTTCCTCGAGCCTTGACCTTGAAAGTGTTCATTTCTATATGAGTAGGTTCATAGGAGAGTGAGGGGTATAAAAGCTAAAATTTTCAATTGAGGGAAGGTGGTTGCTGTAAACACTCTACTTAACCCATGGAGTCATATTTAAGTTCAGGACTTGTAAGTGGGCAACTTCTTAGGGGCTTAATAGAGGTAAGAAGGAGGGTTTCAGTATTTCAATTTCAAAACAGTAATATTGCTCATTTAACAACTGCATCGCTTCAGTGTACATGAAGGTTGGGTGACCGAGACATCCAGGAGCTTCCACTATTGGCAGCTAGCTCCTAGGTGAAGACTGCTTCCATGGCTGGCAAAGCCTGGCAACCCAGCCATGAGCCCCCACTCAGCATGAAACACAGGCAGCCATCGCACCGATAAAACAGTGGAAAGTCAGTGATGAGATGGAGGGAGGGGGAAAAATGCTTAATGCTCCAGAAAAAGGCCCTCTCTCCCCGCCATAATGCAACAAAACTGCCCCTCTGACAGTGACCACGAGGAACAGTGATGCATGCATCAGTGTAACAAAATCACTGACAATGCCTGACCACTCGCTCTCCTGGTTGTTTACTATATTAAATTGGACTTAACTTTATTAAGCAAAACTCAAACACTGTTATTGCGGCAGCAAAGGAGTTGGGCAAACACAGCAACTGGAGATGAATGCAAACTTATAACAGCTCAAACAAGTGTCTGACAAACAAATTCAGTAACTGTTCAGTAACTGCTAGACAGCATGCATTGTAATCTTTTTGAGCACACTGATGGTCTGAACAATTAGAATTGTTTCCTGCTTTGTTACAAATGCTTTGGCAGTGTTATAAAGCGATCATAGGTTCATGCATTTAACTATGCTTGTTTCATGTTACGATGCTCTTGTAAAATTTGGAGGGCACTCAAGAATCTAGAAACCTATGATTCTCTAAGTCTTGCTCTCCATATTTCTCATGTGCATCTCAACTTCATATACACATTCTGAAGAGTGAATCATTTGTTAAAAAGACATTAGGAGGGTTGGATTATGTAACATGATTCCACTCTCTAAAAAGGTTCCCCACTGGTGAGTAAAGTTGTCTGGCATTAGCCAGAGTAAGACCTATGAAGTCACTTCGTGAAGTGAAAGGGCTAAGAGAGCCCTATCCTACCCTGTGAGCAGACGCCCTTCGATCTTCTTACTAGATAAGTCAGGAAGAGGACAGGACCTCTACCAACTGCTTCCACTTTTCCTGTTGAGCATATGTTAAATTTCAATGTAACCAAGCATCAGTCGTGTGACCGATATCCGCCAAATTGAAATTAATATTCAAGACTTTAGTCAAAATCTCGCTGAAAGACACGCTGTAACTCATTAAAATAATTTCATCATACAGTCAAGGTGGTTTATACTTTTCAAATGCCATAATTATGTTTTTGTATAAAACGAAATGTCATAGGTTACTGTTTTTGATTCACTGAGGAATTACCCACAGGAACTCACGATCACGAGAACAAAGGTCAAAACTCCCACACCAATGGAAATTCAAATATACTGGTCACAGGTGACAAGTGATCATGTGCAAACAATGAAAAAAACGGTTTGACCACTTGAAAACTGGGCTAACACATCCAGATCGCTGGTTGATCGGCAAATCAAAGAAATTGGAAGCCATTGATTGAGTTGATTTTTCTTTCCCGACTCATCTAGGAAAGATCACAGCGGCTCTGCTCGCAGGATAGCTTTAGCAGTGCGTCAGAGAAGAAGGCTGTCTCCTGGTGGGTCAGGCGGGAATATACATGAAGCAGTTATCAACCACAACTCCCACCTTCAGGACTCAGGTTCAAATCTGTGTTCTTTCTCACTCCAAGGGTTTTTTCTCTGAGTACTCCAATTTTCCTCTCCTTAAAATTGACAGCAGCTAACTAACATCTGGCTTTGGTGCTGTGCTGTGAGATCGTGTATGAAGCATAGAGCAGATACCAGAGATGCCACATGCTTTCAGGCTGATCTTGTCAAGCTGCACCTTTGAATTGATGTGATTAGGACAGCAGTCTTTTGCTTATTATTTGTTTTCATTGTAGGTGCCGGTATGTTTGTTACTACTGTTGTTGTTGGTGTGATGTCTTTTCTGGCAACCATCACTGTGGCATCACGCCCATTCACCAGAGATGTGTTATTCTATCTGGGAGCTGTCTCATGGGTTTTTCTTACATTGCACAAAGAGAACATAACTATTGGAGAATCAATAGGTAATCATCAATTGCTCATCATCATTAGTTTTAATGTAACTTATAAGTTGTCTTTTATTTGTGTGTAAGTCAGCAACTAAGACAGATGCATAGAACCCTGAAAAAAAAAATCCGGGCTTCAACATGACTCAAACTTATGACTGCAGAGATGTCAACCTCTGGAGATCTAAAATCTGGAGATTTTGTTCTTTGCATCAACCCCCTTTATCATCAACCTACCCCACCCCCCATTAGATTTGACTTTTAAAGTTAAATATGATCCATCAATGTAACATTGACCCAGACCTTGACCTTCAATCGTACATGATTAGAATATTCTAAACCATAACACAGCAAACATACGTTGAGTATTGGAGACATTTGGCTCGAGGACTAAAGCAGGACTGGTTTTTCTCTTTTGCATAGTAAAATTTCAAATCTGGGTAAATCCAAGGAGCTCGTAGCCCAACAGCTCCTTCTGATGCAAGAGAAATCCACTACCATGGTAAATTAATCTAGCATACAGCTAACACTCAAGAGTTCGCACAGCAAAAGCAGGAAAATTCTTGAGCAACTTGAGCAGGTTTTTTTTTCCCGCGGACTTTTATTGGTTGAACAGCTATCCAATCATATAGTGTCTTTTCTTTACTCTTATGTAAGTGTAATGGCAATTTATCTTTCTGTGTGGAACCCTGAGATGTGCAGCAGCCAGGAATGATGATGCAGACTTAAAAAAAAAATGAAAGACTGAAACATGGTTTGGATTCTGGAAAATTTATAATGAAATCCTAGCTCACAGCAGAGCGAAAGTCGAAAGTCACTTTTATCCGGGAGATTGGGGGACCCGTACGAAAGACCGGGAGAATTGATCTGTATCTGAGAGAGTTGACAGATACGTGACTGTGCAATTGTGCAACAAACCACTAGTACATGGTAACTGAACTGTCAAGACAACTGGGAGCTGGTCACTTGTAAGTCTGTATGACATCCCATAAGAGGTGAATGTATGATTAATAATACCTATATGGCTTATTAGCATTTCATTTTGTTGGTGTTCCTGCTTTAACCCTTTCCTGCGTAAGGGGTAGCCCATTGACAAGTGAGGCCAGAGTAAAATCCCTTAAGTCAGTCTCAGGCATTAAGGGGTTAATTTAATGGGGTATCGTTCAATTTTTGATGGCAAACTGAGAGAGAAACCACTGGAAGCAAGCAACACATGTCGAGCGTGCGTCATATAATCGTCACATAATCACTCATGTGTACCTGTACGATGGAAACACTAGTTTTTTCCAGTTTCTCTCGTGTCTCACTATCAAAGCAGGTAAGAGACAAGAATCCACTGCTTGCCGGGTATCAGTCAGTCAGTTGACTCAGTTGGTCTGTCAGCCTGTGGCCATGGGTCAGTCACAACAGGCAGAGAGGCGGTCATCACATTCCTTTGTTTAACATCTGGTTGTTTTTTTAATCTCATATTTCCTAGGGTTTATTGCATTTTATGTAGTATACATTCTTGTTGTAATCGGTGGCCACTTTATCTACCAACGTTGGAAAAGAAAGTTACGAGCAAGAGGTGGGTGCAATTCATTAGCATTAAAAAAGGCTGTGGGTTTAAGCTTTGATGTCTGTATTGCTTTGGAATCCCAGTAAAGTTGTTCTTAATAGCAGTCAAAGGGCTTTGAGCAATGAACCCTCAATTGTTAAATGTCAAATTTTACAACAATTTTCCTTTTTGTCTGAAATTTCTCATTTTTTGCATTGCTGAATTTTTTGTTTTGGTCAAAACTGCTGGCTAAATGGTGAACTGTTTGGTGAACTGACCTTTGATGTAGCCAAGCAAAATCGGCATGCTTTTTTTTTTGTTTGTTTGTTTTGTTTTTATCTTAATTTCTTTTTATTTTTTTCTTTATTTCTTTAATTTTTGTGTTGCTTAGTTTTGGAAGCGAACCTAGTAATGTTTGTAAAATTTATTAATTTTGTGCTGTACTGTATTTTTGTCTTCTTATGTCATCCTCTTATTTATCTTATTGTTTGTCTGTTGTATTCGTTATCTTTCATACCACTGTTTCAGTTTACTTGGTAATGTTTTCTCAGATAGACTTTCAGAATCCCGCCAGGCTGAGAGAAGAAAGCTTATAAGTGCAGTTAGGGGTAGTGAGGAGTCTATTCCATCTCTCCCCATTGACACAGAATCATGTAATGTCACGGATGATAGGCTCAGCACCGATGAACCTCACACGTTGTCAGGTGCATCACTTTCTCTACAATAGCTCTGAATTTGCATTTGTGATCTCATGCCCCAGCTAAGCGATCAGACATTTTCGTCCATCCTGATGTGTGAGCTGTGTTGGCCCGGTGGCTAAATTAACGATCAAATGGTTTATGTCATGAAAGTTGATCATCACAGTTAAGTGAGCAACTTTAGAAGTTGCAGTGTACACTGCCCTACAAACTGAGCTATCAAGCTAACTGGGAGCTGGTCAATTGCAAGGTCGCATAATCTTTTATTTTATTTTTCATTTATTTATTTATTTTACATGTTTGCCCCAAGAGCTAAATAAGCTCATCATGGGGGGCTTACATCTAAACTCTAAAATTACAACATGAAAAAAATTAACATGGACATGGGATAGATAATCACAGTAGGTCAAAAAGAAAGTTTTAAGTTAGTTATGTTTGGAAAAAGAAAAATGGCTAGACCCTCTTATAAAGTGCTGAACATAAGAGAAAATTCCAATGTTTTCATTATTTGTCAAGCCAGAAGAGCCAAACAGAAAAATATCAACTTTTTGCTGGTCAGAATATCTAAACCATTGATCAGAAGCAATGCAAACAACAGCAATGAGTAAATCGGGTCTGAGGGCAGGTCTGAGGTCCGATCATGACTAACCTACATGGAATTTTCTACTGCACCATACCATGAAAATGCTCAAACCAGCAGCTATAAATATCATTAATATCTTGTAAATTGCTGAATACTTCTGCGTCCCTGTCGAAATTTGCTAATTCATTACACAACTCTGCTTCGCTGATCGTTAAACTGCCATCTACATCAGTTATATAACACTTACGTAGATTTTGAGAGAGAGATGCTCAGACGTGTTAAGATCAAAGAATGATCACAATTTGCTGGTGGACTAAGTGCTCCGCAATTGATGAAATAACCAGGACAGTTTGATATAATTAAATCCAAAAGAGACTTGCTGTGTTTCGTAGTACGTGTGGGTTCGTTAATAACTTGATGAAGGTTGTTACATTCCATCCGCCGATATAATAATAATGCCCCAATGTCATTCCTAACTGAGCGATTGGAGGGATCATAAGAAGCATTGAAATCACCTAACAATGTGAGAAATTCATTAGGCTGTAGAAAAGCTTTATCTAAAGAAAATTGCAAATTTTCTAGGAAGAAACACAATGTGGTTGAGCTTTAATTCTATCCATGACAATTTGAACTCATCAGATTCCAAATCGTGCCTTCTCTTGAAACCTACAAAAGATGAGACACCAAAAGCAACACCACCACCATGCTTACTGTGCGGTCTATCCAATTGAACTAGGGGATAATAGCCAGGAACACAAAATGCATCATTAAAAACTGAATTATGTAGCCAAGTTTCTGACAGGCCAATAATATGAAATTGCTTTTGCATAATAATTGTGGCAGCCTCTTCAAACTTTTCAACAACCTTTAAACTGCAATTGTTCAAGTGGCCAATGTTGAGGGAACAAGTACGATTTGGTCCAGGATTCAATTTGATGTCACAACAGAACAGAAAAAATAGTGCTAATAAAACAAGTTCTAATATGACAAAAAAAAGAAAAAAAATGCATATATATATAAACAATAGCCTCCATTTGGCACACGAAAATATGCTCGGATATTTGTCCGCGGACATTATATCTGTTCCGAGAAGCAAATAGTTTTCCGAGAGCAAAGCTTGAGGAAAACTGTGAGCTTCGAGGAACAGATAATGTCCAAGGACAATTATCCGAGCATATTTTTAAAGCCAAATTGCATTGATGCTAGTGTGTTTATTATCCTTCAAATATTTTCGCGGTTTGAAGTTTTGGAAAGTGGGGAATATCACTTGGGGAGTATTCTCGGATATTCCCCAGTTTTAGCTGGCGTATATTCGGTCACATGACGCTTTTAGACCAATCAGGTGTGAGTGAAAATATTTGATGGATTATGTATATATATATATATTTAAAACAACAGCAACGCGAAAGTGTGCCTGGACATAACAAACGTGCAACTATTAAAAAGACCTATAGCTGCCCTATAAATTTCTAAACTAACCCTCATCGATTGTATAATCAACAAAAAAATACTGATGCACTCACTAGCTGCTGCTCAAAAGGGCTGAAACTTGAAAACAGTAAGTTAAGATAAGAAAACAGGAAGCAACTAACAAGCAAAATTTCATGAGATCTACGACAGTGAGAGATCATCGGCAGCAGGCTGGAGGAAATTTTTACACTAAGCCAAAATGTTGCAAGTCAGCTTCCATCCGAATTCTAATTGGGGCAGACTTGCCGTCATTTTGCTTGACCAAAATATAACCATCAGCAGTGAATACATCACCCCGATTTTTACAAACTCGTCGCACATGCTTTAGGAATTGTTGATTACACCAAGTCAAATCTTGATTTACATATATATTTGCATAATTGTATAGTTCGCAAAATACTGTAGGAGGTGAATTCACAATAGAGAATATAATGTTTTACATTGAACTGCGGTTATGAAATGTTAATGATGTCAGTTTGATCATCACGGTCAGCAACTTAAATTAAAGTCTGAAAAAAATCCAAAATTTGGTGGGATCTTTCATGATCAAGTAAGGAAAGCTGTTTGAATGCATTGTTTATAGACAAGCAGATAAACAGTCAAACACCTGATTCAACAATTCAACGTAATTAGTTTAGTTTTTATTAAGAAGTTTGAAACATACAAAATATGATGTACCATTGCTCGCAAATGTTGCGAGCTGCTAGCAGATCTCTCCAATTAAGTGCTTTGATGGATGTAGTCATAACCACCATGGCATTTTATTCAGTGTCAGTTCTATGTAAGGTTGTAATCAACATTGCATTCACTGTGATGTACGTAGGATGGAAATACTTGATTGTTTAGTTAGGGCTTGAGAATCAGTAAATAAGTGCTTTGATGGGTGTAGTCATAACCACCATGGCATTTTATACAGTGTCAGTTCTATATAAGGTTGTAATCAAGATTGCATTCACTGTGTTAGTTTTGGTAAAGACAGGCATCGAAACTGTCAACATTAAAATCTATTTCGTTTTGGGCTAATATGTTGAAAGAATCAGTAATTAATCATTTACTGAAGCAACTTAAGCAGTTGCAAAGAAGCCTGGGAAAAAAATGCAGGTTTGAACCGGACTTGAAGCCAGGACCGTGCGATTGCGCTGTGTATCATTCTACCAACTGAGCTGTCAATTAAGCCAACTGGGACCTGGTC
Organism: Astreopora myriophthalma; assembly: GCA_014634185.1. NCBI lineage: Eukaryota > Metazoa > Cnidaria > Anthozoa > Scleractinia > Acroporidae > Astreopora > Astreopora myriophthalma. The sequence continues at coordinate 579,422 of BLFK01000887.1, forward strand.
AATTGTGAGTTTTTGTTACTCTGTATGCCATAATAGGTGGAGATGAAATTTCATATACTTGAACTGCGGATATGTAAACATGTGAAGTGTGATCGTCACAGTTACTGAAGCAACTTAAGCAGTTGCAAACTAAGAAGCCCTTGAAAAAAAACTATGCAAGTTACTGTTAGTGGCTTGTTTTGACAATTACATTTTTTTTATATTCATAGATGCTCTGTATGGGGCTGAAAACACCTTTTTTGCTCCAGCTGTGCACAATATTCCAAATCTGATTGGAAGCCATTACAATTCTTCAACTTCAGGTTAGTTTGCAGACCTGACAATGTAATTTGCAAGTTGTTTTGGCATTTTTTACTACGTTCTCTCTATTAAGCTGTCACCTTGGTCCTATAAAGTCCTTGCACTATTTGAGGCTGCTGCCTCTTGTCTGAAAATTCCACTTAAACAAAGTACTCTCCTTTAAAACTGTTTCTCTTTCGAGACTGTTTTCCAGTGGCTATTAAGGATCATTGCTGTATTTGCTGAATTGTGAATGGTTATCTTGAATCCTATAACCTTTTAGGGGAGAGACTTCCTCTTTTGGGTAGACAACATGAGGTCAGTGCATGTAATAAATTTCTGCAAGTTCTGATACCCTTTGATAGAGAAGAATGGAATCAGAGCAATTGGTTTTGGAAGTGGTTTCTTATTTGTAAGGTACGTAGTTTAAATCTGTGGAATTTTCTTTCATTCCATTTTCATGCCATGAACTCTCACTTAGAGCGAGCAATTCATCTGTTACTATGTAGCGCAGTGGTTAAACAAGAACTTGCATTTGCAATATGCAGCAGAAGCGTGAATTAATAAACCTCTATTTAATGAAGTCCTCAGTATAATGAGCAATATTCTTGAGTCCACTTACGGTAAAATGTATGGAAAAGAACCTTGCAACAAGGAAACCTGGATAAAACACCCTTTCCGTAGGCACTCCATGGCCAGGCTTCACTATTCACACCTTCATTTGTTAAATATTATCAACTTCTCACAAACGACAAGTCTTTTTGACAACCATAAGTACAAAATTGTTACAATTTTGATTACTACTTCCTGTTTAGAAAAGCATTTAAATCTTGTAATCTCTGTAGGATATTTTGCTTTTATAGATTTTAATGTGCATTTAATTCTGATTATACTGAGAGCAACAATGTGCTTTGACTTTGACTAGATTAAAGCATTTGTAATCTTTTAATGTCCAAATTTGCATGTCATGTCCCAATTAAAGGTGTGAAGAGAAGGAGGGACTGGCCCTTTTCAGGGGTGGATCCAGGGGGTGGAATGGGTGGCTGGCCACCCCCCTCCCTCATTTTTGGTGCGCTTAAGCTTAAAATTATGAAAGAGAGCAGAAGAAACAAGAAATAAGTCAATGAAATAAATGGAAAGTCATCTGAAGAGCCTAGGCTGTGTTAATCTGATATTGTTCTGTGACCTCAGCCATCCCCCATCAAGATTCCTGGATCCACCACTGCTATTATACAGGCAACTCTTGTTTAAGTCTTTTATTGGAGGGTAGGTGCCGTAAAGGTAGCAACAGAGGATGGCAGCAATGCCCTCAGTGACAAATGTGGGAGGGAGGTAAACAGTAAGCCAAGCAACACACATAGCAGTGCCCCTGCAAACCTCCCTGGACTCCCCACATGATCTAGGTGAAGCCGCTGCATTGACTTGTTTTTCACTTAGCCTAAATTAAATTTAGCCTCATAAAAGCTCATGGAAGACAACAGGGCAAGGCCAGGATTTTTATTAGATCTGTCTCTGTCTTTGCATCTAGATTCCTTCATTGTTGTTCCTTAATCTCACCATACCAGTGGTGGACTATGACAAAGAGAACCATAACTGGAACAAGTGGCTGACTGTTCTTCATTGTTTCACAATGCCTGTCTTCTGTGCCTTTGCAACTAAACGTTTGTGGAATAATTGTTAATAATACTGTTTTTACTCCAAAGAGGGCTGCAGCTTTGTGAAAGCTTGCAACCTAATGATGTTGTGCTTATTCAATGCCCAGCTGCTCATTGAAAAGTTTTATAAGCACTGGTACATTCAGTAAAGACAGCTTTCAGCCTTTCTGTGTTTCAGTATATTTTATCTTTAGAGGAATACGAGGAAACTAGGAAATATTGTTTTTAACGAGCATAAATTTCTGCATTTGGGTCTTGTTCACAAAACAGACTAGCTCCAAACAACTTTGGATTGTAGTTGAGAAGTGTGGCATCTATTTTAGGATGCTGGAGTTTTATTAGTATTTTTGCTGCGTAGTGCTTGTGCTGCTGCAGCTGCTGCATGCAAACAAGGGCGGCACTCAGTTGAGAGTGGTAATCTCAAGTAGATAAGGTATACAGTATGTACTTCATGTTTAAAGGACAAAAACTATCAATGTTTAAAGGACAAAAACTATCAACGTTTGAATTATTTCATATATACTTCACATCAACGTTTGTACAGGTGGCAACATTCTGATTGGTGGTCGATTTCCTGTCTTTGCACTGGCACTTTGTGTAGGAGTCATTTTTGCACTTATTGTTGCCATGGTAACCAGTAGTGATAGACAACCAAGGGCTCACTTTGTAAGTACCTTCTTGTTTTATGTTGACGCAAAACTCTCTCTTCACTTGAATTTAGTTTGTCAGGTGGATATTAAAAATGCATTCTGTAGTACTTTGTACAGAATTATTCACACCTTTGTTTCTGAAGTATGTGAGATGCCTCCAATAGGGTAATTTCTTTTTCTTTTTTGAAGTTAAAAATTATGATCATTGCAGTTAAGGGAGCAACATAAGCAGTTGATTGCAGTGCACAGTGCTGTACCAGCTGGGCTATCAAGCCATCTGTTCGAGTGCGTGTTATATTCCGAAATAGGTGAATGTGTGATAAAGAATTTATGAAATGTCATCTACTGTATCCGCACTTCAAGAATATATTTGACATTCCATATATTCTCTATTTCATAATTTCCATTTCTGTTTCATTGTTTAAACAAATAAAAATAGTGTCACCTTTTTTTGTCTTGCAGCTGTTTGCTTACTTGGCATTTGTGGTGTCAGTTATTTGGATCTACACCACAGCCAATGAGATCGTTAACCTGCTTCAGGTAAAGTAGCTTGTTTGACACTGGTTCTTACAGTGACGGAGATACTTTAATGTCCAAACTCATAAACTTGTGCTGCGCTTCTGCGTTTTTAATCTTACGGGTTGTTTACTTGGAGGGAGGAAGATCCCAGAAGTAAAACAGTTTTTCGCGAAACAGCCGTAGTTTTGCGTTTGTTGAATGCGTCTCGTCAAGCGAAATGTCTGGAGCGAGGGTGAAAACGAAGAGGGAGAGCGAGCGAGCGAGCGAGCGAGCGAGCGAGAATTCGCGTCTTGAAGAAACGAAAACAAAAACCGATCTTCCTCACTCCCTGTAAACATGCCGTTGAGGAGAGTTAAAGTAATGAACATATTTCGAGAGGTTTTCTTGTGTTGATTTTCAGACGTTTGGAATTGTGTTTGGTTTGAGTGACGCTATTCTTGGTTTAACGTTGCTTGCTTGGGGTAATAGCATTGGTGGTAAGGTTTGGTTTTTACATCAGTATTATCATATACAGCTCCCATTTTAGTGGGCTAAACTGTTAGATATATATCATAAATAATACAATCAGACATACCGTGTTTATTTTTCAGATTTAGTGTCTAACTCGGCCATGGCACGACAGGGATTTTCTCCCATGGCTGTGTCAGCTTGCTTTGGTGGTCCTTTGCTTAGTATCTTTTTGTTATGCAGTCACAATGTTCAACTTTGGTCAACCGGAGAAACAAAATGGCAGCTAGTGAAGAAATAACCGACAAATCCATTTTGTTTGTTTTTTAATACTGCATCTTCTAACCAGTTTTCATTTTATTTAAGTTATTTGATACCCAAAGTCAAAGCTTAGGCAATAACTACAATGGTATTGCTAGTCAAGCGCCTGTTTCTAGAAAAGGCGGCTTTTCTCAGAAGCTTCCCACCAAAATGATGGTCCAGCATCCGCCCTTGAAGAAGTAACCATTTTATAATCCACTCTTTTGTTTTAAGCAAGCGATTTAACACTTAAGAAAGAAATCCCTTGACGCCCTTCAGATATGTTGTTAGGTATCGGTATATCCTGCACGTTACTGACCGTCTCACGTGACCGACCAATACCTGTAAGTATGTCTACTTGGAACTCAATTACTTGTTGACTGTACTATCTGGTTCCGGCGAGGTATTTAGAAAAACAGATGGAACCGTTCTCGTACTTAGTGTGCATTCTTTTGGCAATAATCTGTTTTCCAAAGGAACGGGTATTTGGAAAACGGAATAGTTTTCGCGCAGGTGACCTGAGAACCAGAGTAGAGAATAATCTGGATCCGACTGATTATTATTATTATTATTATTATTATTATTATTATTATTATAATATATATATATTTTTAAATTATTTTTTTGCAGTTACTTCACCAGTACCACCAGTACCTTATCTCCGCGGCCTTCCTCGCCGCCAGTCTCTGCTCGTCCGCTATCATAATCCCTTTACTTGGATTTAAAGTACCCCGGGTTTATGGCGTTTATCTTATTCTCTTATATATTTCTTACCTGACTACGTCTATAGTCGCGGAAATTGAACATATTTGACGATTTATTACTTTTGTTAGAGTGGTGTATGGAAGATACGATGTGTGATAGGAAAGTTTGTAAGGTTGTAATTTTAGGTCATGTTCTGTTGGAATAAACCGTTTCAACCAAAGCCGGGTTTGGCTGAAGTTCCCAATAGAACACTTTTTCAACCATTTTTGGTTGAGGTGCGGTTGCGATTGGCCAGTCATTCTCAGACCTCCTCGGGTTTTTGCCAAGTGCGCCTATCAAGATTTTCGCGGGAAAATGACGCTAAATGCAAAAACTCAGTGCCTGCTAACAGACCAGCGAACGATACACATCGTTTTCAACAATTCCAGGGCGCGTTCGATTGACTCTTTTCTGGAATAAAAATAAACGGAATAAACCTCTACATTGTATTTGGTGGTAGATTCAGGAAGTAATCTCTATTAACATTTTGTCGGGAAACGATACTTAAAATCTCCTTTGTATTCCGATAACATCAAAACTCTCCTAGGCGTGATTTTTAGAAGTAAACCTTCGTATTCTTATCCCGGAGTAAGGCCATCCTCTTTTTTTTTTCCGTTTAGCGTCGTCCGACCGACCCAAATTTTTGGCATTTTCAAAGAAGGAAATAATTCTTTTAATCTGAAAAATGAGCATCGTAACAGTATAAAGAAAAACAGGGACAAAAACAGGAAAATTTTTTACAGTATATCGTGCATTTTGTTAATCCAAATATGTAAATATTAACGTTTAACGTCATCCTCGTTGCTCATGTATTGTTTCCAGGCTCGACAGCAATGATGCTGGGGTACCAGACCTCCTAGTCCGAGACTTCTTGTGATTTTTTATTTTATTTTATTTTTTCCAATCCGACCGACCGACCCAATATCAGGAAACGCATTCGACGCTAAACGAGAAAAAAAAATGGGGGGGGGGAGAATGCCCTAAGGGCAATCGAACGGGCACCCCCAATCACGTTTGAAGCTGGTTGAAAAAGTTGGTCAACCAAAAACGGGTTTTCCCAATTTCCCATAGAACTCGGAAAAACAACAACAACAACAACGAACCGAAAATGGTTGACCCCAATAGAACACGACCTTAGATTGTGGAAGAAGAGAAGGTTAGTGTAAAGTAGATTGGGTTGGTTACTCGACTGGGAGCCCATGGCGGGAGAAGAAGCTGGTTAGCTAGGTGCCTTATTTCAAGGTGTTTCCTTGTTATGTATAGTCAGAACCCCATAACTACGAGCGTCCAACACCACCACTGGGTTTGTACGCCAACACAGGAGGAGACGGAGCTATTTTTGGAACGACATCTCTCGCGCAAAAAAAAAAAACACAGGCACGCTCATCCAATTCATCTAATCAAATGGCTTCGCATGACAGCGATTGACAGCTCACTTTTTATTCCACGCATTTTTTGCACAGAGGAGAGGGCTTGCAACCATGGCAACCACTTTTCCAGGGAATTATACAAGCTAAAAATAACCCCATTTCCTCCTGGGCTGATAGCCCGGACTATGTATAGTCAAATTTCGTACTAGGTTCACTGACTTTAAAAGCTCTATGCCGTGCCGATCTTTTTTACAAATTTTTATCAAGTTAAACAGGATTTCTGTATATATAGCGATTTTCTGCGAAATTTATTCAGCGGAAGCTCGCGGAAAGATGTTGGAAAATCAGTCGCCAGGAGCACATAACCTGGAGCGTACAACTCGCATACTTGGGCTGTGTCACGGTATTTTTAGACCAAGCTATTTTTAGACATGGTTTTCCCGCGAAAATTTCAGTTCCTGTCCACATGCGTCCAAACAGTTGATTATGCAAAGCTTATGATTGGCTAGCAAGGCTTCCGTGGGAGACTGAATTTGCGAGAAAATCAATTAAAAATAGCTTGGTCTGTGAAAACGCCGCGACACAAACATATTGAAGTTGTACGCTCCCGGTTTTGGGCTCAGACTTTTGCCCAGTTTTAGCGATGAAGCTCAAAACTTTGCTGCGTTAGATCATAGTAAACGTTGTAGTTAGATACAATTTTGTCATTGCAACCAAATTCTACCGAAATTGTTTTCTGTGGACAATCCAAACGATGGTTTCGTTATTTCTCGTAACTTTGAGTGAAAATGGACGCTGCGAATTGCACTTCAAACTGAAATGCGATTCAGATTTATCAAATTTTAATTGTAACGAAATTTATATACGAAGGACGTAATTTGGTTTATATGAGATAGTATTTTTGTCTTACAAAATGGAAGACTTAGTTTTTATAGTAGGGTCCTTGGTAGTATCTGTATACTTAGTGATTGATAATGATCAGGCGGCCATAAGTCATAATAGACCGTATTGATAAATGGCAGCTAATAAATTATTAAATAAAAGAGAAACCTTACGAGGACGTACGTCAACCACTCCACAAGAAAATGCATTAAAAAAATCTCAGATTCACTAGCTGCCGTTTTTTGCATTTTTACACTCTTCTCGTCATCTTTCAGCTCTTTTCGGGCGAAATGGAAAGGTTACCCTTAGCAAAATGGCCGAAAATGGCCGATTTCAGTCCTTTTCTATTTTTGGCCAAAACTTTGCCTTTAACCTTGCCAGAGCCTTTTTTTTGCCTATAAAATAAACTAGAGGCCTTAAACCTTCGAAAAACGTCCATTATAGGGCAATTAGACCTCGTTTTGATGCAATTTGAAACTTTGGAAAATTGTTGATATTTTGGCCCATTTTGGCCAAAATGGTAAGGTTTACCCCTTAATTAGCAAAATGGTCGATTTCAGTACTTTTTTATTTATGGCCAAAACTTTGCCTTTCACCTTGCCAGAGCTTGTTTTTTGGCTTTAAAATAAACTAGAGGCCTTAAACCTTTGAAAAACGTCCATTATAGGGCAATTAGACCTCGTTTTCATGCAATTTGACACTTTGGAAAATTGTTGATATTTTGGCTCATTTTGACCAAAATGGTAAGGCTTACCCCTTTGCAAAATGGCCGAAAATGGCCGATTTCAGTGCTTTTTTATTTATGGCCAAAACTTTGCCTTTAACCTTGCCAGAGCTTGTTTTTGGGCTTTAAAATAAACTAGAGGCCTTAAACCTTTGAAAAACATCCATTATAGGGCAATTAGACGTCATTTTCATGCAATTTGACACTTTGGAAAATTGTTGATATTTTGGCCCATTTTGGCCAAAATGGTAAGGCTTACCCCTTAGCAAAATGGCCGAAAATGGCCGATTTCAGTGCTTTTTTATTTATGGCCAAAACTTTGCCTTTAACCTTGCCAGAGCTTGTTTTTTGGCTTTAAAATAAACTAGAGGCCTTAAACCTTTGAAAAAAGTCCATTATAGGGCAATTAGACCTCGTTTTCATGCAATTTGACACTTTGGAAAATTGTTGATATTTTGGCCCATTTTGGCCAAAATGGTAAGGCTTACCCCTTAGCAAAATGGCCGAAAATGGCCGATTTCAGTGCTTTTTTATTTATGGCCAAAACTTTGCCTTTAACCTTGCCAGAGCTTGTTTTTTGGCTTTAAAATAAACTAGAGGC
>BLFK01000887.1:600092-601653 GCA_014634185.1 Astreopora myriophthalma
ATTTGTCACAGTCATGATAAGGTAGTTCAAAAAATGGCCGCGGTCAAATTGTAAAGAAACAAGAGAGGATATTTATCTGAGATCCGCCGTGTTGAGCGAGTACTACCGCAAAGCGTTGATATGATGACAAAGTTCATTGATAAAACAGAATTTGTTTTCATACCGAGGGTACGGAGCTTTATTTCCGAAACATTTCTATCGCCTCTAGTTTTGAAACAAATTGCCAACCATAGTCGAGATTAAGTTGTTGACTAATCGGAGTTCCCAACACGTTCCGACAGTAGCCACAAAACCGTATCCAATCTACTCTAGCCAATCAGAGAAGCGCAAAAACTGCTCACAAATTTACCATTTCTACAGCTCGCTTGGAAGCACTCTCAAAGTCCAGTTCTGATTCCAAACCACCTGCACAAAGAAAGGAACCCCTATGGAATGCTGCAACCAAACTGCGAAAACTCAAAGGTGGACTTCTAAGTGCCGAACGTAAAAGATCAGAACCCAGCTCCTCAATGAGAGGGGAAAGCAAAAACATGGCGACCAACCCTTCACCACAAGGGAAAAACCGGCAAAGGAAGATCTCCAAGAACTGAACTTCACCTCTAACACAGGGTGTCCTCCCAGGAAAGGAAAAAAAAAAGTTTTTTTTCATTTAGCTGAAATAAAGGGCCCCTTCTATATCATGTAGTCTTGTGCATTATTGTATCTCTCAGATACTACGCTCCCTACACGTGAGAGCCAATTTAGCGAGCCGTATTCTACAGCACGACCCATTTGACTTCATGATGCACTTTCCCACTCGACTCGATTACCAAGAGTTCTAGTGAACACCTTACCTTGTTCTTCTCCCTCGTGCTTTGAACTCGTCCCATAAATTGAAGAGCATGAGAAAAACACGGGCCGTAACTTAAAGTAAACAGCCTGCGAACTCGGATAGTAAGAGGTATATATATTTCGTTAATAAAGTGCAATAAGGAAACGTTTGGGATGGAATTGCTAGTGACATTTATTACAAGTGCTTACTACAGTAATCCTCTCAGTTTTTAATTTGAAAAATGGGAACCTCCAGTGCAAGCAAAAGGGAAATTAAATTCACGGTAAAAACAGGCCAATAAGTGCAACGCGAAAAGGACTTCCTCGGCGTCCAAGCCTTTTAACAGGCGACAACAACCAAACTACTTTGGGTAAATTTATAATGAATAAGATTTCACTTACGAGTGATTTTGAACGATGTTTGTACTCAGAATGAAGATTGACAGAGAAGTCCCAACTTTTTCGAAACAATTCCACTTGCCTTTGGTAGTATTGACAAATTTAACACATTAGTTAAAAAAAAAAAATTCGACAGCCTGAATCTACCGTTACTTTCAGGTTATTAAGAAAAATTATGGCGCAGCCAACCCAAACCTATACGTACACTAGAAATCATTTTTATCAATGGTATAATTTTACTACCCAACAAGAATGAACAACTGTCTTAAGGGTGCATTTTTTGGGACTATTCCGGTATAAGAATAAATGGAATGGTCGGTTGACGCGTTTTTTTTTTTAGGGGGGGGGGGGG
>BLFK01000887.1:606663-619125 GCA_014634185.1 Astreopora myriophthalma
AATCACATTTTCCTTTGTATTTTGAGCATAATCATGAATAATTAATGTTAGGAGACAAAGCAAATTGAGAATCAAACTAGCCTGAAATCATTTTAACCTAATTTCATTTTGACCTAAAACATATATGCAAATTGTAACTATGTTTATGCTTGAAGTAGTGCAGGGTTATGAAAAAAATCTAAGCCTTGTAAATATTGTCTTGAAACCTTAGTTGTTGAAAATAATAGACCGTTGACCAGACACCTTGGGACAAGGAGCATAATTATAATGCATTTATAATGTCAATTTCACATGATACTATCAATCATACGTATGCTGTCAACCAATCAGATTAGACACAGCAAGTAAACTGTATGATAATAACTGTCTGATAATTGAGTGACTACTGCATGATTATGCACTTTTTGCTACTTGGCATAGCTGATTCCATAATTTCAGCCCTGTTAATTGTGTGAAATTTGTTGGCAAATTCTCTTGAAATATGATGAAACACACACTCAAGAGTCACTTCAGATGTTTTACCCAGAGCCCTTCAATTCACCAACTAACAGGTGTACAAGTTGCATCGTAATTGACATTTAATAATTCATGTGTGTTCCCTTCCATGCAGGTACTGTCGTATTTTTAATTATTACTGCACAAGTGAGTATTGGATAAAAGGTGATAGATGGCCATAATTTCATGGTAAGTGCAACTTGAGGTGTGGCCACGTCCTTGATCACTGGAGAAATGAATCCTCTCAGTCTTATTTGCCATTACCATACTAATCTACGTGTATCTTGCTATACTAGTTACCACCCCAGCGAAAACACTGGAGGCTAACCTTCAAGCACTGACCCCCCTGGTCTGAAGTTCAAAACTCCCACCACTTTATACCAGACTCTCCAAATAAAGTGAATGTGCAAAGCACATTCAGTAACACTCACCTCAGAAGAACCCTTTGGCAGCTGCGGATGCAAGTCACGGCCAAACTGATCAAAACGGCGTCCTGTGTCACGTTCATTTGTTGACTAAGGCAATGCGAGTTATCAAAGAGAGTTAAACTCAATTAACGCAGACAGACCACCCAAGTATACATAACACAAATACCCCAAGTATTGTAATGCACAGTTGGAGGTCATTTCAAAATTCACACAATGGTGCAGGCATACCTCAAAGGAGAAGCATCAATGCAGAACACAATCTTATTAAAAAGGTCAACATTCACATCCACTTTGAGAGTGAATATCCACTATCACCATTGGCAATGAAAAAAGGTGTTCCAAACAATTATACAAACATTACCGGGCAAGCATGCCACTTCCTCTTTTACATGTAAATGTACAACCAATGTCAAGTGTGGGATGTTGCAACACTCCTCCCAAATTTACATATTCTCCTAACAGTTGCTTTAGTGAATGTTTTAAACTTCTAAGGAGCAGTTTTACTGAAATGAAATTCACTATCCATATTAACTATGAAGTCAACTCTGTACATTAATTCCAGCTAAGAACCCAGTGCAGTCCAAGCTCCACAATATTTCAACTAAAAAGTGGACACTTTATTCAGTTAAAAAAAATGAAAATTTTTTTTTGGGCATCATGTAATGAACAAGTTTCTATGTCACACCACTTAAAGTGGGCCATTACATCAACTACATTTACCATGCAACTGGTAATAAGATTTTCCATTTCTGTAAACAACAGTACTACAGCTGTGCTTTTTCACTATGTTAACATAATTTGTATTCATTTTTTTATGAATGGTTGAGAACAGACACCTTGAAGACATTTTACATAAATAGAGTCGCAGACTGCTTGCAGCTTTTAGCTACCTGTGTCCAGATATAAACAAATATATGTATTTGTGGAGTAGCAACTCAGTAGCAAAGTGGCTTTTTCCTTATGAGGATGCCAACAGCCACAAAAAAAATGAAACCAAAGTACAAGTACATTATCTTGGAGCTCAACGCTATAATTTATTACAATTTTCTACCACTGGAGTGAAGGTCTGTTCCGTCAAACACAAACAATGTAGTGTTAATTTGTTGCGTATATGTATATAAAACAAAATCTAAAATGTTTCACAGAGGCTACAGCATACTGACAGTGAAACATTGTTTCAGCAGCTGTTGTTTTGACATGCATTTTGAAATTCACTTTGCTTGTCAGTTTAATGTCTTTGTAATAAAATGTACACTTAACTTGCTTTAGACAACCTTCTTATCAAAATTGCAATCACCTTCTTTCTTATTCGAGTTTCTTATTTGCTCAGTAATATTTCACTCAAAGGGTTGGGTTCTAAGAATACTGTGTTCTTATGCATGTGGTTACAAATTTCAGAATTCAGGTAGCAGCCATGTTTCAATACAATAAAAAATTATAATCAATACTGCTATCACCATTGCAAGGTACAGCTAATAAACAGCTCAACAATGTCAATTGGAAAGCAAGCAAGGGGTTTTCTTTTTAGAAGTAGCAAGGGCTTTTTTTCCAGAAGTAACATAAGGCCTAGCATTGTTCTTCAGTAGTACTTTTAACTTCCTGAACATCCTTAAGGTCCCCACTAAGATTAAGACTGACAACGACACGAGCAGCATCTTTAGGTTTGTTTTGAACCCTTGTTCTATTTCCCCTCCTAAGATATTCATCAATTGATACAACACATTTCTGTTTCCAGACCACGTCTTGCTCAGTTTCAGGAACAGCATAAAGTTGAAAAGCGCAAAACTTGACAAGATCAAGCTTTGCACTGTCGAGTGCTCCTTTTCCTCTTGTGCCAGAGCAATTTTTGTTCAACATTTCATCTTTTGTAAAGAAGACCTTGACAAGATTTACACTGAAGTTTCCAATTGAGCAGCTTGTTTTCTGTATTCTCTCAGCCCATGCCAAGAGGTCTTTGGTGCGATCATTATTGCTGGAGTTGTTATCCTGAACATCCGTAGTTTCACTAATGCCCTCAAACTTAACACACCCAGTATTAAGGGCTGTTATCAAAGGAGTGACAATAACTACACTGTCATTTGGACCTGCTGGAACTACATTTTGACAGGCTTCACTTTCTTCAAGAGACACTGAAGGATTAGGTGTAGAATCAAGAGGTTCTGTTGTTTTAGTGGAAGCAGTCAGCTTCTTCGTAGCTTTTGTGCCTTTCAGATTAGGACTACTTTGCACTCCAGCAGGCATCACAACGTCCCCAACAGTTTCATTTGTCACATGTGCAACAGATTCAAGCAGACTTGAAGGCAGACTTAATTCACCCTTGCTTGCGTGTGCGTGATCTAGGGTGACTCTTGCACCATTTACCAACCTTTTGTCTCCAGAAAGTTCTTGACCAGATTCTTGTTGCTGTTGCTTTTGTTCCATAAGCATTAAAAGTCTTTCCTGATTTTTCAACACTCTTTCCTGATTTTCTAGGATCTTTTCCACTTTCCACAACAGTGTTGTCAGGTGCCCGTTCACTTCAGGCCCTAAGTCCATCATGTGAATCAACTTCAAAGAAAGATTAGCAGTGTCAGGCTGAACTTTGCTGTAACTAAAGAATCTCTTTCTTACAGAGCTACATATGTTCACCTGTGTCTTGGCCTTACAGTACACAACAACAAGAAAAGGAGTACAGGAGTTACATTATAACTACGTGATCAACCTTGAAGGGAACTCCATGCAGAATGACTTGCACAATTTTTAGGATCATGTTTTTCCCACCTACATGTACTTGTGATAACTCTGACAATCTGAACAGGGCTAAATTTTCACATAACAGTAAATCCCCTCACTAGATCCAATCCATGTCGTAGAGACGTGATAAACAAACTTCACAATGTACTGTAGCTTGAAAAATTGGTTTAACAGCCAGTGCTCTCCTATTTTATTTTTATATCCAACAAATGTATTTAACTAGGCAAAGTGAGAGAAATAAACTTGTTGTTGTTGTTGTTGTAACAGCCATCAGACAGTGTATTGAGTCAATGAGCACAAAAGGCATCCCATCAACATCACATTTTAACAGCTTAAAGACTAGAATATTTTACATTCTTGTCCCAAAATTGAGAAAATTAAAATTTCAAAGTTAAGACATACATGTAAGCACACAGATACTTCTGATGGATCTTCAAGTTAAGTCATTTAATTCAGAGAAACTTTTTATTCTCTTCAGTCTTAGCTGATTAGAACATTGGACTGCACTGGAAATGGCTGGACACACAAGACAACCATTTAACCAACATTACTGTAGTGCAAAGTTAAACAGTCTACTTAGCAACAAGAAAGACAGTAAAAATGTGTATCAAATACACTGTACACATACTTTGATACAACACAGAATGAAACGGTACAATTTTATCTACACTACGCAAATGTCACTCACATTTTGAGGACTGAAACTCCTCCTTCTTCTTCTGGGACTTCTGCTTTTACTTCTGCTTCTGCTCTGGCTTCGGCTTCTTCGGCAATGCCTCCGTTCATCTTAAACAAAAAATGTTTGGATTAAATAAAAACTCCTTGAACTATAATAAAATACAATTGTGAATCATGTTTGCAGTCAAGTTAAGGAAATGAGTACCTGGTGCCAGAACTACATGTAAAGATGTTTACATTCAAATACAATATTTCTAAATTAACATTACTTAGAGGCTGTTTACATGTAGGGTGGAAGATTCTAGCACCAGAAAGATCCTAGAAGGGGAAACAATTTTTGTTTTCGTTTACATGCAAAAATTTCAGTTGGGTTAGTGTTTTCCATCATTAAGCAACTATCGAAATGAAGAAGCTGAACGCCCGACCACCACCACATACATAGTACCAGGATGTTCCAAGCGAAGGCAGCTTCCATAGTCTCTAAGCTAGGAAGATCCCATTGCCGGAAAGATCCTGGTGTGAGGGCGAAGTTCAACTTTCTGCATGTAAACCGAACAAAAAAAACATGTGGTGCTGTGATGACCTGATTTCAAGAGCCTTCCTAGAGATAGGATCTTCCCCCATGTAAACAGCACCTAATGATATTCAGGCAAAGTGAATCTTCAGACTACATGAACATCAGTCAGCAGTTGTCTCATGCACTGGGTTCAGGGGTGGGTTGGGGGCTCTAGCAGGGCCAATCCGTGACGCCTTAATAGAGTTGTTTTGTCACCCTGCTGTTTCAAGGGTCAGTTGCAGTTCTCGCAAGCTCTCCAGCTATGGCTTTTGCTCCTGCACACTCCTCCTCTCTTGCTACAGTAAATATCTGGCAAGGATTCCACTGAATTCATTTAGTTTGATTGCATATGGTGGTTGCCATGAATACCTCCAAGGTGCTGGGTTCAGCCCAATGTTTCTTAAGTACCTCTAATGTAAACAATAAGGCATTTCCATTACCTCTGTAATCTGAATTTCTACTTTGTTTGCGTGAGGACGGAGAATTTTCAGGAGACTTTTCTGGTGAGTCAGACACAGATCTTTTGCGATAATTTCTGTTATGCATGCTGGGGGAATCTTTTTGTTTACAAGAGGGATGCAATGACTCTTTTGCTTGCTCTATCTTCTCTTCTTGTTGATCAGTTAGTAACTCTGGTGGCTTATTCTCCTGACTCGCAAGTTTATTCTCCATGTCAGCAGCAGAAGAAGTCGACATATCCTGTTCTGTAGTCTACCAACAGAAAAATAAGATCTTTGAGACTTACGACCTGATCACAAGCAACCCAAAATAGCAGAGCTCATAAAAAGACACTACTTCTACTCATGTCAAAACAACTTTTAAAAGATCTTTTGACAGTAAATACAATGAATTTTATGTTCAAGACTCAAGAGACAAAATGACCAAACCAACCAAACTGAAGCAGCAATGAATTTCTTTTAGAATTCGAAAGTATTTTAACACATTGTTGTGCCTACGAACGAGGCATCCAATAAACTGATTGAGAATAATGCATGAATAGAGCAGGATCTGAAAAGGCTGTTTTGCAAACCAAAAAAATGGGTAGCTATCACCGTAAAATCCAGCCAAGAAAAGGCAAAGTTTAGCCCTACCTGTCTTGATAAAGTATGATGTTTCACCAAAAGTAATTCTAAATTGAAATAAACCATCAATTACTGTCACTTAAAATCGTAAATAATGGATAGATGCTGTGAAATTATATTTTTGGAAAACAACCCTAAGTTTGCTTCTCAAGTTTCAAAAATGAATTAAAGGATTTCTCTGGCATTTAATTTCTTTAATACATGTTAGAAACAAAAGTGATCACAGGATCTGATCCCAGTCATACTTAGGAGGTATGAGAGACATTAAAACAACGATCCTCCTACGTTTATCTCGGGTAAATAAGTTGAAAGTTGTGAAGAAACTCGTAAGACAGCATATGTGTCTCAAATAAATTATGTATTCATTAACGCAACACTCATTAGCTCGCAAACGAAGCTTTTCCTGTGAATATCATCCCCTTAACGGCACAGATATATCACCGGAATTTGAATCTAACTGAAAATTGCATTTCTTACCAGTTTTGACGCCATTTTTCGCTTAACTTTGTCTTCCTCTGCTGAAGAACTCGACTCATAGCCAGCGAGGACGTCCATGTTTTCTGGGAAAATACCCGTATGAAACCCCTTGATTGCCATATATGGACATTAGTGGTTTCCAGACTCTTTTCAACGTAAGCCACAACATAAGTGAATTCAAGATCAATCAACCTTTGCATAAAATGACATTTGCACAATCCACTTTGCACCATTTGCGACTCAAAACATGACAGGTTACATTAACGTTGTTGTCTTAATCTCATTCGATATATTTCGCTGTAACAACTAGAGGCGAACCTCGCGGGGACAAATTTTATACTTCGGGAGGAAAATATTCGAAACACTGTGTATTCCCGCGAAAATTTCAACTTGGCACGCGTTGAGACAAAAAAAAAGTGTAAACACGTCAGAGCTCGGTCAAGGCTTGTCGCAACTTGATGACTTATTTTCGAAATGGGAAATACACAAGGGAGACGTTCATTGCATCAGCGAAAAAGACCTCACAGTATAGCGGTGGAAAAGCCTGAAATATGGTCCTCGTCCAAACCATTGGAGTTGCAAAGAGATGGTAGCCGTGGTTCCCTTCGGCGACGTTACTCAGAGTCTGGAAATTATTCCTACAAAACACCGTGGCCTGCACCTTTGAGCGAAGTTGTGTTTTTGCCAGAGTACGATTCGAAGCAACCTGTCAAGATCAGCGATTTTGAGGTTTGTTCACAGTTTTAAACTTGTTGGCGAATGTACAGTACTTGAATACGAAAGAAAGTGTCAACATTTATGACACCTGTGCTCTTGCTCTTGACCAGATTGTGATATTGTCCGCAATCTGCCAGGTTTTTAAAACTTCATATTTATGAAAAATTTTCTGGGTTCGTAAAAAATTCGTGATCGAAGAGTGACAACAAATGTATCATTGTTTTCCACTCTTCCCGAAATTAGCAACACAGTGTTCGCTGATAATTGAAACTAGTCGAGTCGCAATTCATTCAGTTCTTTAGGGGCTTTGTTCTGAAAGCTCTTCGATGTCCCAGATTTACCTATCTCAACATAAATATTTACTCTGGAAAAAATCTAATGGAAATTTCTAACTTCTTCGGTGACTAAGAACAAAAATATTTCTTGTATGAAATTGTACGCATAACAAAACCTCAGGATCGACGCGGTCAATTTCAGAAGTAGAAAAGAGCCGAAACTAATAATATTTAATCGTTTATTTGCATGTTCAAATAACCGCAGAAGCGTGAAAGAATCGTGTTGTGGCCAACGCATTGTCTTTCAGCTTTCAACAACCTATACTGTCGTTCGGTTTCCATTGTATGAGAATTTGCAAACTTTTTACAACTGCCAGCTGTCGTTTTTCACTTTCCGTGTGCGAGAAATAACTCCGTCGACGAATGACATAGGAAAGGCTCATTTCCGTAACACTGGTGTTCATTTCCTTGTACGATCCCGGATGTGGGAAAATACGATTGATGCTGGGCTTGGTTTAAAATAAAGCGGGATCTGATGGTATGAATGGGGTTATTGTGTCGCTTTTCTCTCTCTGCAGGAGACGTTGGTGATGGTAAGATTAAATGTTATTTGGGCCAAGCAAATAACAGCAGACGTTTGAAAATGGAGTGCAATATAACAATACTGAATTGTTTAGTCCACGAGTACTTTCTGGCAATGCAATTGTAATTGATATGAGACACAATGTAGGTGGTATCAAAAAATAAAACAGCACAAAGTAAAATCTACATGGGAAATGGGCTTTTGAAACCTGTAGGTTTTGAAAATATTAATGGTGAAATTTGCTTCAATAATGCTGCTTGTTTTTCAAGCTTTATGCAAAACATTTGCAGGCCTAAAAATAAATATCTGTGGGGGTGAGGGTAAACATTTAAACTCAGTTTAAAGAGATGTAGCTTTTGATATTGATGTTGTTTGTTATGGATCTGCGGGCGACCCTAAAAGCCGGAATGACGGAACGGCGGAATGACGGAACGGCGGAATGACGGAATGGCGGAACGGCGGAAAATGACCCCAAATCCTAAAAGACGGAATCGCGGAAAATCCCCCAAAATCCTAAAAGACGGAATGATGGAAAATCCCCCGAAATCCTAAAAGATGGAATGACGGCATGTTGGACTGTGATGTGCGAAAGCAACAAAAGAAATTATTTTATTATTATAAACAGTGAAATACCAAGTGAGCTCTAACGTGAAAACTTTATTTTTGCAGATGCCGGCCTAAAATATATAAACGCTGGCCGCCTTTTGTTTACCAGAAATAAGAAACCGGAATTAAAGTGATGACAAAATAACTACCTTAATCAACGGATCATTAGCGTAGGTTTGCTGCGCTCACTCGTGAGATAACGAGTTGAACACTCGAAGATAAAGAGCGCTCTGCAAGTGGCGCCTTCACAAGCTGACGTCCGATCTCACTCAATAGAATTGTAAACCACTATGAGACAATAGGTGATATGTGCGGTATATAAATACACATTCATTCATTCATTCATTCCTATATTTTACAAGGGGGTGGGTCTCACAAACCCGTGTCTTTTTCCACCTTTTCCCAACTCCTCCTGGGATATTGGGTGATTTCAGTCTTTTAGGATTTCAGGGGATTTTCCGTCATTCCGTCTTTTAGGATTTTGGGGGAATTTTCCGTCATTCCGTCTTTTAGGATTTTGGGGGGATTTTCCGTCATTCCACCTTTTAGGATTTGGGGTCATTTTCCGCCGTTCCGCCATTCGGCCATTCCGTCATTCCGTCATTCCGCCGTTCCGTCATTCCGGCTTTTAGGGTCGCCCTGGATCTGCCTATCTCCTGTATTTGTACAGTCACATGCAATACAAAATTGTTTACCATTCCTCTGTATTCCGTTGCTCATTCTTCAGCGTGCATCCCATCTGCATGCATCAGTAGCATGTGTATTCATGTTCAAAATATTGCATCTTTTCTTCAGGACTGGTCTCCAGAAAATAGGTAAATGGTACTCACTTGACATATTGAAAGAAAGTATGACTTTATCACCATAATAGATTGTTCCTGGGAATATTAAAGTGTAAAATATGGTGCAAATCATGTGAAAGTTCCATTATAATATTGTTCGTTCATTCATTCATTTATTTTTTGGCTACATATTTGCAGATCCTGGCAACTGTAGGAAAAGGTGCATTTGCTCATGTAAGTTCAGGAATTTTAGTGTTCGAATAAAAATGGCACCTGAGAAAAACTTGAAAAGCATTGGGACTATACCGATGACATCTTGCGTTTCATCTTGACCAATATAATTTTCACAGGTGGACAAGTTTTCAACGTTACTTTCGTATTCTTCTGCAGACAGACAATGTTGAGATTGAATATTAACAAAAATTAGTATTGGTGAAGAAGGAAAAAAATGAATAGGGAGGGAAGCATGTTAACAAAATGAACGAGTGTATGTGTAATCCACATTGTGCATATTTCAACAATAACCATCTCATTTTGTAGACAGCTTGACTGTAAATTGAACTTGGACATATTTAATTTTGTATATATGTCAAAAGAGAGTTAAATTATTCGATTCAAAAGAAGTGTTCAATGATATGACCAGCAGTTGCATTGGGTTTTAATGAAGCAAAAGAAAGAATTTGAATACAAGTAGAGTTCGGTTCCAAAGGGATCTTTTTTGCCCTCCAACATGGCTACTATGATGTCAAAGTTGAAGTGAACAAACTCTTTTTAGTGCACCTGCTGTGGGTATCCAGGCAAAATCAGGACGATTTGAAGCTTAAAATACCCCCCCCCCAAAAAAAAAGCTTAAAATACCCCCAAAATGGGGGGTGGCTAGCCACCCAATGCACCCCCTTGGATCCACCCCTGATAACAGTGTACATCTTTTGGGACTATTTGCCTTTTTCGCAGCCCGACATTTTGAGCCCCAAGAGACTGAGAACTTTTGTTTTTTTCCCGTCGAAACTCGTAACCAAATTCATCATCTTGAGGCTTGGTGTTTGAGATTTATTGTTCCTTGCCAAAATGGCTGCCACATGACAAAAGCCCATTCTTTAAAAAAAAATGGTGAATGCATTTTCTATTGTTTTGTATGCCAACGTGGCCATCTAATCACATGGCTTGGAAACAAGCAATAAACATCTTGAAGAAAGTGGCCATCACTTTCTTATTATTAATTCTGATGTAGATATTGCATTATTCTATGCGCAAGTCAGTCCTGAAACTGGTCCAAGTAATAAATAAAATTGTCTGGCTCTCACTCTGTGACCAGTGTCGAAATCGTTCTTTACTTATTACAACCGTGGCACTCTTTTTTTCAATGGTTGGTTGAGTAATTTTATATTATGTTATATTTCTTGTCAATTTTATTTCTTTTTTAAGGTACTGCAAGCTAAAAATAAGCAAACAAACCAACCATTTGCCATCAAGGTAAAGTCTTGTTTTGAATAGTATGGGCTTTTGTATTGCTTGTTGTTGTTTATCATTTTACTTAAAAGAAGGGGAGACAGGAGGTCTTTGGGATGGTATGGAGATGGGAGGGGCAGCTAAAAGTGGAATTTAGCATAACTGAGAAAGGGCTTAATTTTTTCCACTACTGCAAGGTTCTAAGCAAGGCAGAAATAATAAAGGAGAATGCTGTGCAGCAATGTAAGGATGAAGTCAATATTCAGGTTTGTTATACCTCAATTATTGTAATAATCACTGAAACTTGTCAATAATCCACAGTTAATTCATGGGGAATGTTGAGAAATGGAAAGCCTGTTTCATCTTCTAAGGTGTAATAAAAATAGTTTCAGGAAACATCCATACCCTCCTCTTTGAGGCCTTGGTTGTTTTTTCTCACTCCATCCTAATGGAAATCTCAATTAATAAAGGACTCTGTTGCATGGAATTTGGCTATAAAATCAAAATGCAAACCAAAATGTCACTCAAGGCATTTTTGCTCATACTGCACTATGGTTTTCAAATGGATGATTCCAAGTGACAAGATGTGAGGGCAGTAGCCTGAATACAGGAGAAAATTTTGCTTTGCTTCTTTTCACTGTTGCCATAATTTTTGTGTACAGCATGAGACAGTTTTAGCACTGTTTAGTTAGTGGAAATTGGCTGTGCATTTGCACGTTTTTGCCCAGAGCTCTTAAATATTTGAGTTAATATATTGTATTTGACAAATACCATTAGACTGTGACAGCAACCTGTTACAATCAGGGGACTGATACTGTTATTACTGTTAATCCATACAGGTTAAACTTGGTGATTTCCCATTTCTTGTCAGGACTTGGTACACATGGCAAACAAAACACAATCTTTTTATAGGTGGGCGAAATTGAGCGATTTTCATAGTTCCGTTTATGCATTTTGCCTCTGTTTCTTTGTTTGTTGTCTTATGCTGCACCACAAATATTTTTATTACTAACTGCTTCATTTGCCTTCTTCTTTGCAGTGTCAGACTTTGTCGATGGAAGTGATCTTTATACCTTGTGGCGGCAGGAAAAGAGACTGGATGATGCAACTGTCAAGTTATATTCTGCTGAACTAGCCATTACTCTCGGTTAGAGCACCTGAAATTTAGTGTCTGTCTTTGGGTCTATCTTTCTTCTTTTGTGTAATTTACTGGTAATCCTCTCCAGTTTGGCTCATTTTGCCTTGTTTGTCACAGATTACTTACATAAATCAGGAATAATCTACAGAGACTTGAAGGTCAGACTTTGTGTCTCTCTCTTTGCATGTGTCTAAATAAATGTGCTCCATGGAGCACCAAGGAGCTTACAAGTGTTCAATGATAACTGTCTAGTGTTCCAGATCATGCTGGAATTTGGCAATGTTGGTTTTTGAGGAGAGCAGGAATACCATAGAACCCAGAGAAAGAGAAGATGGCCAACAACAATCTCAACCCCTGCACGTATGACGTTGAGTCTGGGAATCAAAACCTAGGCCATGTTGGTGGGAGACGAGTGCTCCCTGATCCCCTTAAGGTTACCATCCCCCCCCCCCCCCCCCCCCCC
>BLFK01000887.1:625524-630524 GCA_014634185.1 Astreopora myriophthalma
AAAAAAAAAAAAAAAAAAACTGACAGAGGTTCTAAAATGGCGGTTCACGGTGTCTTCTGAACATAGCTGTGGCGGTGCGTTTCATAAAAGACTCCAATTTAGAGAAATATCCAAAACACTGATTTAAAGAAATCATCCGAAACATATGAAGAAGAAATGAAAAAAACTAGGAAGTATGGTGCGATGGTTTTCTAGTTGACCTGACTCGAACTACTAATCTTCCTAAAACGAACGTGACCACAATGATTAATTGGTAAACGTTCTCGGGCAAACGGAGGATCACTTTCTTCTATTGTTCAGGAGCCGAGGGCAATTGAACAGTCGAAAGAGAGAAAAGTTTCCAATCGATGACCAAATCATTAAAAAAAGTGACAAAAATGTTGCGCGTTGATCATGAGACGTCGCAATATGCCAAGGAGATTGTATTTAGTCGTATGTATATGAATATTTTCGTCGCTGCATAAAATCACCACAGGAAATAAAACACATACTGTAAGTCGATGCACTTTAATTTTGCTTTGCTTTATATCTATTATCGGGTCTTTTTTCATTCGAGTTGGCCAGGACTTTAAACCGCCAGCTTCTAATAACAAATCAGTCCTTTTCATAGCTCATTTGAAATGTACACTGAAGCACACACACATAAAAAAAGATTTAAATGAAATGAAATTTTGAAACCCCTGCTTAAAGTTCCTTCAAAATGGAAACTTTATCTTTTGAATCTTTCCGCTGTAAAAGAGAGAAGACAGAACGCGTGTTCTTTGTAAAAACACTGTGGCTGTCTATTCTATAATCAGAACGATTATTCCCTGTTTGTGACGCAAAACGTGTTAATTGAAGGGTCCGCAGACTTGCATACTTTTAGAATATCTAAAATAAACATTTCAAACGAGTAGAAAGCTCGACCATTCACTGTCGAAAGGTCCACAGGGCACACTCTAATCACGATTGGGCGTTTGTTTGCATTCCTTTTTCGTCAAAAAGAATATCTTTCTCGCTTTTTTCGCACGAAATTGAAAATTCTGGCACCGCGGAAAGTTTCCGGTGGTTTTACATAATAAAAGCCTCAATCACGTGTGTTATTGTTCTGTGGCGTTTGATTGGCAGTTGGACGAAGGGCGAGATATCCTATTGTTAGCCGTCAATTCATTTCTACTGGGAGAAGTGTAGTCTTCCATCTCAGAAGTGGTAAGGATTTTATATGTTCTTTAATACGCCTTTTCCCTCTTAGAACTCGGTGTACATCCCCCAGATAGAAAGGCAAGGGATTCTACTTTCGTTTTCAAACGAATTTCGCGGTCTTTTTGGGTCTTTTAGCTGATTTTAAAAGTAAGTTACATGTCAAACTCCTCTCATGCAAAGCCATGACTGGTTTTTAGGGTATCACATCATAATCCTGTTTAAACGGCCAAGTTCAAGTCCTCATCTTTTTGGAAACTACAAGGGTGAATTCTGAAGGGTTTATTCTAACGTTAAAGTTTATTTTCGAAATAAAAAGAGGGCAAACAATCGCTTAATATTAGTGAGAAACCAAGATGGAAGAGAAGGAAGCCAACAAAACAAGAATTCACATGGAAGCGAGGTCAAGTATTTTACACACAGGAACATTGTATGGTTTCAGTTTTTATCCCCGTGGTTAGCACACGAAAATCGCCAAAAACCGAACTGTTAGATCGCAAAGAGTTTGTATTTCATTTTTAAGTGTATTCTGTTCGACCGGATTACAAGGAAAGAGGGTTTCGAGAGAGAGACACGTTTGAAACTAAAAGGTTATTGAATATTCAAACATGCACCCGAAACACCTCAAGCGTGGAGTTGACGACTGCTGAGACAACTTCAACTTTACGGTAGGATTGTTAACGCGGCACGTTCTCGTTTACCACGGAAATGGCAATCGTTTAAAGCCAAAGAATATTACCTTTCCAGATCAATGAAATAATCGCGGAGGATATCAAATTTGTTGTCCGAATCTGGATTAGCACGGGGCGCTTGATGGTACCCTGCGCGGGTTGTTACGAAAATAGAGAGCAAATCGATTTCCTTGCGGAATCGAATCGAAATTTATTGTCTTCCTTCTTCGCATTACTCAGCGCTTTTGTTTCACGAAACTTTTCCGTTTTCAAAAGTCGTCTTAAGATCAACTGAGAAAACATCCGAGCGCTTATGCTATAAAAGTCGTTTTGGTTTATTAAAACTTTCCTTTCTCATCTGGTGGCCGTCTTGTTTTTTTTCTTCCAGCCGTGTCGCTTGTGAAAAAAGATATGTACAATGCGAAACCTCTTGTCCCGACCCAAAAAAAATTACCCGTGTTTTGAAAACTTTTTGGAAGAATTCCTCCAGTTTCATTCGGAAATACACCAGTCACGAGTGTCTCTGAGTTATATCTATACATTAAACTTCGCTTGATCTAAATTCATCAAATTTCTGCCCTCGAGCGTAATACGGGCGACGCACAATTCACGCAACACATTAATTTTTTCGATCTAAAAAACAAAGAAGAAAATAGCAATAAAGACATATTTCGTGAAGTTTCTCTGGGTACTAGGGTGATGCTTTGCACGCCAAATTATATTGTTACTGTCAAAAGAAACAGTTTGTATTCGCAAGACTTGTTTTTCCCCTCTTTGAAGCGTTTGTTTATAGTTCGTCACAAACCGCGACAGCATGTTTTCATGACACGGAACTCAATCGGAGCTTGAAACTGACAAATAGAAATCTATTTTGGAATTTCAATCGCCATTTCGATCTCTCGGGACTGAAGATATAAAATGAAACTTTAACTCTGGGAATAAATGGACTTTGTTTATACTTTCCGCTCGTCTTCTCTTTTTCAAGTGGAAAGGGTGTCGAAAGAATTGTCGAAATTATAATTTCGAAAAAAATGTTTCAAGTATTTTATGGCTTTTGTACTCTTGTAAAACTAAAAAGGCGTTTTTATTTTCGCAATTCTTCACTCAGTAAATGAGGCTTCTTTCATTTTTTTTGTTCAAACCTGGAATGAACACATGTAGTCCCGTTATCACGTGTGATTGTTTCAATAAAGTTGCTAACACCTGGCTGTAACATCTTTGTGATCAATAAATAGATCATTCGGATAACAGTGGATTTACCTCCTTGTCATCCTTTCTTGCTCTTTCTTTATCATTCTTTTTAATGCTCATTTTCCTCTTGTTTCTTTTCTCCTATTTTCATTTTTTCCCTTTTACTTTCTGCTTTGTAGTGTTGGTAAAAATAGATCAATAAATTTTTTAAAGGTACAGTTAATCTTTGAATCTCTTTTATTGTTCTGTTTGACTCTGATATTATGATTATGTCAAACTACATTTTATACAGTAGACTAAGCTAAGGTAAAAGTTATTTTTTGTCTCTGTATATTCAATAGAAAGTGAATTTTGCTAAGTTTTGAATAAGTTTACCTCACACAAGTTTATTTATATTTTAAAATAACAGTTTGTGCTGTTTTTCAGTTGTTAGATTGATCAACAGAGGATCATATTCATATTAGAGTTGACCTTGAATGCTCAAATTTGCAAGATCTCTGTCACTATCACCGTAGCCATATGTGCATCATGTGCCTAATTATCATTGTTGTCATTATCATCATCATCATCATCATCATCATTGTCTTCTTCAGTTTTGTAATCACTGTGTTGTTTTAAAAGTACCTGTTCCACCCTCCTGAAAGCTTTTTAGATTTACAATGTATATCCACCTCCTTCTCCAGAAACTTCCAGTTTTCATTTGCCAGTCCCTCTAATTTTGGCATGCAAGGTCCTTTTCACTGGATTAAAATGATGTTCTTTGCTTTTAGGGAACAATGGATGGGCAGGAAGCAGTATCAGTTGCCAGTGCAATGGTTGAGAACTATGAGCCACAATCAAAGAGGCAGAAAGTGGAAAGTGAGGGAGAAGCACAGATAAACTTTCAAAGTCTCATTTCTTCAAAGAACACTGAGCTAGGTCAGTTGATTGAACAATATAATTGCATTTTCTCACATTATGGAATGCACACATTGTTGAGTTCTGGTATTTTGAAGGTGTGGGGATTACAGTGGGTGTTACCAGGTTCATTAGGTAGCAAGCATGACTACTTGCCATTCAGGTATATAAAGGAGTGTTTTGCAGTTCAAGGTCACTCGACGGCAAATCTGAGCTGTACCTTAATTTCCGGTCTGCAAGAATAAAGTATTGTAGCTGAATTTAGTTATACCAGGTTGTAATTGGGTTCTTTTAATTAATGATTATTATGTAATTTTTTCTTGCTATTAGGATGAGACCTGCTATTTGTAAGCCCGTGGTAATCAGTAGCTGTGAATAAACGAGATGCCCATTCCTGACTCTTGTCTGCATTAAATTTAATGGTGTTTAGTGTGAAAATGATTTGTTCTCGCTTCACTGCAGAGTGATTGAATGAAGTCCAATAAAGTATCTATTAGTGTTTGACTGAAGTGAGGCTTGCCAAGCTCTGAGAAAGGGTTAAACTATCCATAACTGAGTTCCAATGAAAAGACCCTGTGTGAATTTCTAAGCTTTTACTTTCCTTAACCAGGTTCTGATTCATTAAGATCTGCTTTAAACAGCTTTACTTCCTGCACGTTTTCTGTTGTAAACTTCTTTAATATCAAGGGTATTGAATTTGCTAGTCAAGCCTGCCGCAGTGACAACAGGATGTTTATACAACCATAGCTATGACAATTGTTAGTAGAGAGTGAAGGATAAATTTAAAATGGCTATCCTACCACAGTGATGTGAGAGTCATAAAAGTTGAAATGATTAAGGAGACATGGGAATTAGTAAGTTGAGAGTTTGCAACCCACCACCCTCCTGTTTTTATATACCTCAGTAGATACTTCAGCTGAAAATGTCTCATTTTCATTTTTATTTGTCAGTTTTAGGTGAAAATGCTCTTCCTAGTAATGGAGAAACTTGCATTGCTCCTGTCAATGAAACTGAACCAGGGAAGGATGGTGGAGCATTATCCACCGAAAAGGCCAGTGAAGA
>BLFK01000887.1:635524-656399 GCA_014634185.1 Astreopora myriophthalma
CATTTGTTTGGTCAGAATACCTGGCGGCTTGTGGCGCTAAAGCAGTCCCTAATATTGTATTCAAACAGGTGTGTAAATATCACAATCAACTTTCGATCCCGAATAGATGAAATTTCAAACATGAAAAACAAGGGTCAAGCAGGTTTCCCTCTCTCTCTCTCTTCCTCTCTAATAGGAGAACCCGTCGCTGGATGTATTTCCTAAGCCAAATCACGCGTTTAAAAAAGATTACAAACTGGAATGTATCGACCCTAAACACACTTCCTACATCTGCGTGTGCACGATTGTCAAGGTGAAAGGAGCGCGGCTCAGAATGCACTTTGATGGCTGGTCTGAGAGTTACGATTTCTGGACAAACTGGGATTCGCCCTTCATCTTCCCCATGGGCTGGTGCGAAAAGAACGGACAGGTCTTGCATCCACCCAGAAGTGAGTAATTGAAGAACTATCCCCCGAAAAAATTGCACAATATTTTTATGTATATAATAAAGAAACCAAAAGGTGTTAATAGATCATCTTGCGTCTGTCTTGTGAGAGTATAAGTATGAACTAATCAAAATGCGAGTATCGTTTACTGAATGATACTCCCATTTTGATTGTTTGATTGTGATTATTTGATTACTGATTTGATTATCTAATAAGCTGGCAGCTTATAATATAATATTGTTTTCTCTCCTAAAAAAGGTTTCAATAAACAGGAGTTCAACTGGGAAAAGTACTTAAAGAAATGCGGCGCCAAGGCTGCTCCAGAACATCTCTTTAAACCGGTAACAGCATGTCATGTTGTTTACTTAGAACTCTGAATCGAAGGAAAGAACGAAAAAATTAAAAGGCACCAATTTTCTAATATTCTTTTCCCAGGTTCAAACTACGGTGCACGGCTTTAAAGTCGGAATGAAGCTTGAAGCAGTGGATCGCAAGAACCCAGATCTAATCTGTGTTGCTACGGTAACGAACGTGATTGGCAACCATTTCCTCGTTCACTTCGACGAATGGGATGACTCGTACGATTATTGGTGCCAGGACGACTGTCCGTACATCCACCCCGTGGGATGGTGTGCGGAGAATGGAAAGAAACTGAACCCGCCAAATGGTGACTACTTTCTATCCCTTTTCTCTCTATTTTGAACCCCCCTTCTTCTCTCTTTCTCTGTCTTCCCGCCCCCCTGCCCTCAATTCCGCTTTGGAAGGGTCTCGACTGTGCACATTCATTTGTCTTACTCATTTTTTATCCTGTTTTAAAACTTTTTTTTTACTTTAAGATGACGAGGTGTACACGTTTCAGTGGGAGCAATACCTGCGGGAGACTGGGACCGTGGCTGCACCGCCTGATCTGTTTAAGAAGGTAAGCAGGAGAGCACACCTGGCATTTCTTTAAATCCACGAATGTGAACTGACAGGGGAATTTGGCGCATAGATTTCGACAAACATGTTGTGAATTTTGGGTTCATCTTAGTTTACCTGTTTCAGAACAAAGGAATTAAAATCAACTTTCGATCCAAGGGGGTACGTTTTTGATTAGCAGTTAGTATGCGTAATTTATCAATTTCTTGGTCAAGCGCCACAAACCAAGTTTCAAGGCTGGAGAAAGACTAGAAGCTGTGGACAAAAGGAACCCATCCTTGATGCGTGCGGCGCGTGTTGCAGCTGTAGAGGAGTACAGAGTCAAGATACATTTTGATGGCTGGGATGATATCTATGACGACTGGTTTGATGCTGAGTCAAGTGACTTACATCCAGTGGGGTGGTGCGAGAAAACGGGACATCCGTTGGAGACCCCGCTTAGTAAGTAGTGTTTGTTGTTGCGCACCTTATTGGCGGGTGGAACTTTCCACGTGAGGTCTTTGTTAAGTATCCACCAGGGGCCGGTTGCTCGAAGCCTGGTTAGCGCTAACCGTTGGTTAAGAGATAGAAACCTATGGGTTTCCATGGTATTTAACGCTGGTTAGCGCTAACCATACTTCGAGCAACCCGGGCCTGAGCGATTAATTGCGAGGGCAACAAGTTGCGTGCGACCGTTGAGATTCAATGGAATTTGCCCTTAAGTTGTCGCCGTAACTGCCCTTCCGCTATCAGAGCGAGTCTAGAGTGATTTGAATTGAAGAGAAAACATTTCAGAGCAAGCCACGTCGTTCCAGTGCCCCGAGAAAAAGGCCCGTAGTGAAATCGCAACTGCTAATATTCTTACAGTCGCGTTTAACCGCACGTAAAAACTTAAAGTACTGAGTAGTGTACATTTTTTAAAGAGTGTTTTGGTTTTCTAGCCACCCGCGAAAAGATCTCGAGCGCGGCGTGTCCAACTCCCGGGTGTAAAGGCATTGGTCACGTGAAAGGAGCCAAATACTCCACACACCACAGCACATTTGGTTGCCCGTATTCATTACAGAACCTGAACAAAGACTCTTGTCTTGTGGACCGACTTTCCAATAACTCCATGACCGAGGAGTCTGACTGGTCCTATGCTTCTAAACAAAAAGCTACTGGAGTCAAAGAAGTCAAACGTGAGCAAAAAGCGCGTCCCGTCTTGTTGGGTTTTTGTTTGTTTGTTTGTCTGTTTGTGTGGTGTTTGGTGTGTAGCTAACCAGTATCTTTCTCTCTATCGATGTTTAGCTGAAATCCCGCCCAGTCCTACAGCGGACGGGGTGTGCCCCACGCCTGGTTGCGATGGCTTGGGTCACGTGACCGGACACTGGAAGACTCATTATACGTAAGTCTTATGTCCTGTATAAAGCTTACGCCTTTACAGGCTCATGTCGGGGAGCAGGGTTGGCGCAGTGGTAAGGGCACTCGCCTTCCACCAATGTGGCCCGGGTTCGATTCCCGGTCTCGGCGTCATATGTGGGCTGAATTTGTTGGTTTCTCTACTCTGCTTCGAGAGGTTTTTCTCCGGGTTCTCCGGTTTTCCCTCTCCATAAAAACCAACATTTGATTTGATTTGTTCTGATTTCAGTTGATTTGTAGTCTCCCCAATTAGTAGAGCACTCGTGCTCGGCTAGATAACCTGAGACTTAAATAAAGTGATGATGATGATGATGATGATGTCCTGTATAAAGCTTTACGTCACTGGTGATATTCACCAGTGATGGAAAAATTTACACTGGTCGTAAATCACAAATATGCGCAGTTAGCATTACCCTTACGTTTTTTCCCCCGTCTATAATCGAAGCCACTATTATACTGACGTAGCAAACGGATAAAATTTCGACACTGTGCTCTGGGGGCGAATCGTATCTCAAATGATCAACCCGCACCATTTGAAGCAGATTGATTGTACTTTAATAGTTAGCTGAAGGACCTAGGAAAGGTTCGATGGAAAAGTAGTTTATCCTGCATCGGTGGGCTTAATTGTGCAATTCTTTCCGATAACTTGACAACCAATTGTCGTTTCTCTAGTTTGTCAGGTTGTCCAAACAACGAAGCAAACCAAGCCAAGATCTATTCAAAACACTCTTCTAAGTTGCCCGTGACTAAGAGGACCCCACACCTCTCCCCCTCGTCCACGAGTCCTCCCTCGGCCAGCGGATCCGCCTTGAAGAGCCCTGTTGGTGGCAGTATCATATCCACGAGGAGTTCAGCCAGGTTTGTAACCTGTTTAACTTGTTTAAATCCGGTTGAAATGTTGGCAGTCTGGCCACTCGTGTAGACTTCTAGCGTAACCAACTGTTTTTTAATTTCTACTTTTTATGCTGTTACTTTTTCTAAAAACTGTCGTGTCGAAGCTTTTTCTCCCTCCGGCAATTCAAATAAACACTTTTATCCTTAGTTTGGATGGAAGACGTTTCGGCCATAACAACAATTTAAAATATGTTTCCCACTACATGATTCGTTCCTGTCCGTTGATTACTTTTTTAATTTGTCTTCAATTTAGGAAAGGCTTTTTTAAGGAGGACAAACATTCTGGAGCTCTAAACAAATGTAAGTGATAGTTTGCAGATTTAATTTGCAGCAAGTGGTGATTGGGTGGAAAATGGACTCCGGTTAAAAATACATGAGGAAGCCGCGAAGCCGCAACAGACACTGCTGTATTTCGCCTCGCGTTTGCTAGGTTTTATTCGTGGTATGAGGGAAGTCGTGCTCGGGTGAGATACTCGGTGTAGAAAGAGAACGGTTTAGAAATGTATAACACCTTTGCAAAGCCTCTATTTTTCTCGTTAGGCCTATTAT
Source organism: Astreopora myriophthalma (assembly GCA_014634185.1). Classification (NCBI taxonomy): domain Eukaryota; kingdom Metazoa; phylum Cnidaria; class Anthozoa; order Scleractinia; family Acroporidae; genus Astreopora; species Astreopora myriophthalma. The sequence goes on from BLFK01000887.1 coordinate 639,688, forward strand.
AATAATAATTTCTGGATGTCTTCGCTTGTTTGGTTTTCACAGATGCTGATAAAGCAATTCAACACGCTACTCCTTTCTCCTTCCCTTGGCCGCTGGGAAGTCAGTTTTCAATGATGGGTCTTAGCGAACTCAAGGCCGCTATTAATTTAGAAAATGACGGTGTGGCTTCCAGTGAAAGACAGCGAATCATGAAATGGACTGTTGACGACGTCATGAGTCACGTGCGAACATTAGGCTGCGTGGATCAAGCCAAAGTTTTTGGTGAGCAGGTGAGGTGCCCTTTCATTGGTTAGTGTAACATTCACACCTCTAAACAGCCCCTTCAAAGTTCATATGCTCTAAGAAGTATTCATTTTAACGCTGGAGAGGTTGTAGCACAAGGGTCCATAATGATAATGTTATGATGCACTAGGCGCCACGATAAAATGAGTTTTGTGAAGCAGGCTTTGCTGGTGACAGGCAGGTCTCGAAAACGTGGGCAGAAGTAATTGCGTTCGACGACGGAGCACGTAAGCTGACCTGGTTGAAATACTTTGGTGTCTTGCGATGGCTGTCCTGTGCAACCCAGCAAATCTCGTTCGTTTTCGATGCTGCGCCGAGATGTCGGACAGCCTACTCGCAGGCTGTTTTGATAAAGTTAATCAAGTTAAAGGATGATATATAGTGCCATTCCATTGTGTGATGGAGAAAGTAGTTTTAACTTGACTATCTCCCTTTTTATCTTTCAGCAAATTGACGGCGAAGCATTTCTTCTCTTGACGCAAAATGACATTGTTAATATACTCAAGATCAAGCTTGGACCAGCCCTCAAGATATTCAACACTATTCCAAAGCACTAATGCTGGTGAAACAAATGTTCCAAGTTTTAACGACTGTAGGATTCAAATGCGCTTTTCATTCTCTTGATAGGAACTTCATAATTACGCTTTATATCTAAGAGCGGTTTTCAATTGAGTGTCGATTAGCGATTGGCTGAAATATCTTTCGTCGCATTCTCAGCCAATCATAAGCCAAAGTAAAATCATGTGTAACTTGCACGCACGCGTTTTCCCGCTCAGCACAGGCTACATGTACACTTCGCTTTTTACTCAGTCATTTAACGTCACTGTCGGTTGTGATCTGACAAGGGAGTTACTTTGCTATTATTTTTACGGCACTCAACTGAAAACGATTCTACTATTCTGAAATCTTAAACAGGAGAGTCGGAATATTGTAGTTCCTTGCTTACAAGTTATTTCCAGTCATCCTCTCTTTTTACAAAGCGCGCGCCCTTTTAGGACTGAGAAAGTACAATTGGCCCCAGACAATCTCAAACACCACCTGAGGATGGTTTTCAGTTAAGAGTTTCAAAACCAAAACTAAAAGAATTACTCTGGCACAACAAAGAAAATCGTCAGATCGAACGAAACCACATTTTTTCGCAATATCATTTGTTGTTAGTTCCATAACAAGATTATCGGTCACTATCCTTCCTTTAGTGCCTTACTTTTCATGAACCACTTGTTTTGTTAAGTGAAGTTTTACTGGCATGAGTGTGTAAGGAGCAGAAATCGTTTGTTTTTGTTTCTTTTCTCACATTGGGTGTAGTCAGTTGAGTTACGTTTAATAGCTTTTTTTCACAGGGACGGGAACAGTTACTGATGGTATTTACACCAATGCGCTTGAGATTCGTGTCATCATGACAGTAATGGCGATGATTAGATATTACACTGATTTAACCAATCAGACGAAGTAATGAGGGCTAAGCGCGGTAAATTTATAATAATTTAAGTCAAGCGTGGTATGGTTTAATAACTTCCAAAATAATAGAAAATGAGGTTTCTTGCAAAGATCTCTGCCTGTTTCGAGTGAGTCGAAAAGTTGTATAGTCAATATTGCAAGAATAATGCGAAGTTAACATAAATTTTTAAAAAAAGGTAATTGTAAACAATTTCCATTCACCTAAAATTGCATTATTGCACCCTGAATGTAACCTGTAGTTAGGATAATTTCTAAATTCCATTTTTACGTGAATACAATCAACACAACTATATAATTATGGTAATACCTGGGATAGTTTGTACATATATTTTTATACAATTAAATTTTAAGACAATTAAACAGAAATTAGTGAGTCTTGCGTTATTGATGTGTTATAAGAACATCCGGCCTCGGTTGTTGGTGCATAACGCTATCCATGGGATAAATCATCGTATAGCGGATAAGCGCTAGAAAAAACAACTATCCACCCCTCCGGCGAACAACTGGGGCCTGTTCGTTTTTTCCATTTTGCTCGATGTATACCTCACGAAAGTTCAAAGCCAGCGTTCGCGTTAATTGCATAGCGCAGTTTATCCTTCAGCGTGCTTTTCCTTCTATAGTTCGGAAGTTTGAGCAAATTAAAACACGTCGAAGAGGTAGGGAGTCTGCTAACGGGATCGCGCCGCCGACCGATGCTGAAAAACCCGCGAAACACACTGCCGACCGTGTCACCGTCATCCTGTGGCGGGAAAACATTAAAATAGAAACATCAGTCGCAGAGTACACGGCGCATGCCTCTCGAAACTCACTGGACAAGTAGCAACCCATCCTCCCCTCCCCCCCCAACCCCCCAAAACACCCTCAACCTCTTACCTCATCATCATTACATTCTACACAGCGAACTGAGAATGGTGGCTCAAGATGTGCGAATCCCAACAACGGTGGTTTGGAGCAGCTTGTTACGAACTGAAGAGGGAAAAAAAATACGAGGAAACGTGAAGCTTGCATTATTTATACAAGGCAACTTCGCCCCCTTGCGCGCACATGAGCATAACCCTCACTGGATTTTAACACAGATGCTGACTAATGCACTTTCCTTGAAAAGTGAATTAAAAACGCTGCAGCAATGACAAGATACAGGTTCACCCGAGCTAACGGTTGCTTCGCGCGGCACTGTGGAGCAAGCGTTCCCGTACGAACGCACAGCTCGAAAGAGATTTGCACTATGGCTGCACGAAAGTTGGGACGACTCCAAAAACAGACAGAGGACGGGTTGAAGTGAGCCAAGATCCGAACTTCCATTCGCACCCATCCGGTTATTTATTTATTTATTATTATTATTATTTTTTTTTAACTCAGCTCAATGATGGGGAGAAAATTCTCCTACGAGCAGTGCGTCGGTATAAATCGGAAAGAAATCTTCGCATGCCACTAAGGTTAGACACAACAGGAACCTCTCTTAATTGAACAGGAATACCTTTAAAAACCTGGATTTCTCCTCTTCATTGAACTCTTTCTCCAGAACATCCCACAACCAGTTGACCACCCTGTGGTTGCCATGATAACCACCGTAGTAACGTGTGTGACGCCTGTACAGAGTGCCAAAAGAATAGGCCATTTCCGAATTGCTGTTTGCCTCTGTTTCAAAGCGAGTCTTGGTGCTAAACCATTCAAATGATAATGAGTTTGATTTGCATGAAAATACAAAACTCATTTGCATTTGAATGGTTGTGCACCAGGACTCGTTTTGGAACCGAGGCAAACAGCAATTCGGAAATGGTCTATTGACTATGTAAGTTAGGATGTAAAATGGAAAACTGGAGTGCAGGTTCATAATTCACAAATGCGCCGGGATATAGCAGCATTAACTCTGCGACCCCCAACCATGACTACTTGACAACTTGACGAGTTTATTAAATATTTGGTACAAACAGTCTAACTCCGACCCCTCTCGTCAAAGAGCAGTGAAGAACAGCAAAAAACTGATGGACAAGATTCGTTTTTTCACCAGAGCCGCACGTACCAGAAAGACTAAAAAAGATTCACATAGCGTGTACACGAAATAGTTATAACATGGTTCGTAGAATAAATTTTTTTCCTGTTTGCGCGCACGCAATTATACTCTCCGAAAAAATTCTGGTAGAAAAATTTCTGACAGTAGGTGAGCCTCGTTCAGCCATCAATAGGCTATTTCCGAGTTTACTTCGGCCTCTTTCTCAAAGCGAGTCTAAGTGCAAAGTCTTTCTTATGAAAAAGAGTCTCTATTCATATGCAAAGCAGAACTAATTACCATCATAAAACTTTGGCACTTAGACTCGCTTTGAAAACGCGAACTCGGAAATGGCCTATTGACTTGTCTCTTTACTGTTAGTGATTGTTGTCTGTAAAAAAGTGAAACTTCAATAATTGTAAACTTCACGATGATCATGACGCGTCCGTCATGATCGCGATTACGATTTTTGGATTCACGCCAGGCCTCAGCACTACTTACGATGGATTACGGTGAGTACGTTTGCCACTAAGATTACGACGCTAGCTTTAGTCAGAATTCCGAACACATAAGACTCCTCTACTGCCTACATTCCTTCCTTTTTTTTTTCCTTGCAATGAAACTAAATAATCTCACCTGAGATCACTGAGGTCCAAAGCAGCGCTGTCACCGGAAATGAGTCTCTGAAGCTCAGGACCGGAAAACAGCTGTAGCCAATCATGACGCACGATGGACTTAAAGCCCCGTATGAAGGCTGCTGTCTGTTCCCGGATTTGAACACACATACGATAGTGTGCCATTAAATGAACGTAACTGATTCTGAAAGAGTTGAAGAACAAAGCCAAAAAAACATTTAACTGAAAACAACCTGTCTCTGCCAGTTCCTGTTTTAAATTGATATGGAAGACGTTTCATGTTGCAGAGCAGAAGGATGAAAAAAAGAAGAAGACTACAAGTTATAAGTCAACAAGTTATAACAACAACAATTAGTTAAAGGAGCAGTGGTCAGCGCGCTCCCCTTCGACAACATGCCTCGGCTCGTTTGCTGACTAAAATGCCGCCAGCTCGTTTACTTCGGTCTTTAATATAGCACTAATGACAGCGGGAAAGATGATTGTCCCACGAACATTTCCACAAATCTCCTATTATATGGCTAAGTGCTACAGTATCCGAATCGGAAAGCCACAGGTTGGACTCCTGGGCCTAGTTGTTCGAAGCAAGGTTAGCGCTAATCCCTGTTAAATACCATGCCAACCTATAGGTTTTAATCGGACTTAACCCAGGGTTAGGAACAACCCGGCCCTGTTGGGAGAGCTCGAGTTTGCCCGTGTCATTTACCAAATAAACCATCATTTCAAACCAAACTGAACAACTAAAAGTAAGGCTTGCTGATCTGCAAAAAGGAAAAAAGCCGGCACTTCTTTGCTTAGAGCAACTCACTTGTTGTCATTAGTGACGTGAATAGCGCTCCCTCCTGGCATGAGTTGATGGGTCACAACCTAAGAGTGATAGAAATATTTTTAGTAATGTACGGCAAAATCCTTTAATGCACTTTCATGTCAAGAATTCATTTCAGTACACTTTTCAACAATAGACTTTTTTTTATCTGGACCAATTCCTCACCTTGCCGAGGACATCCTCGTCGAAGGAAAAAGTAAGTTCGAGATCTCTCACATCACCGTCATAATGCTGCAAGCAAGGGACAAGAGCAGCCGTGTTAACAATGCAATACTGTTAAAGCCCCACCTTAACACTGCTGGTTTCAATAACAAAGGTTTTTCTGAGGATCGTTGGCTAGCCTGTCGCCCAGCCTCTACTGATCCTGAGATTTAAAGGGGCCATGTCACGCCATGTTGGTCTCACTGTAGAATGCTGAGAGATATCTTAATAAAATCAGAGGAAACCCAAAACTACTGATGCATCTTGTTTACTTAAGACTTGGTCAATGCACTGAAACTATTTACTGTCGTCTGTTGTTACGGATTACAAGGATGAAAATGAATTGCCACTTTAAAACTTTGGCTAATTGTTTCCAATTCTCACATATGGTCAAAACACTATGGATGGCTCTACACTGCAAAAAGACATATTTTTCTCTCACATGGAATGAATTTTGTACAAATTCGACCAGAAAACAATGAATCTCCAGTGAGAGCGAAAGAGACTAAAATTAATACAGTGAACTACGTTCCCTACACTTAACTTGCTAACAGCGCGTGCGCTCATCTAGGGGCGGTCTCATTTCAGTTTTTGCGTATGTTGTGATTGACAAATGACAAGGCCACAGGCTCCACTTCAATGTACGACAAGGCGATGCGAAGCGGTTTTCGAGTCCACAGTCAGTTGGTTTGTATCGTAGACTGGGGTTGGAACCCACAAATCTTAACTTCTTAATTCGGTACTTGATCCGTTTGACATGGAAAAAGTGTTGCCAGTAAGATTTGGAAGCAAAAGTCAAGATTTATTAACGGACAAACCTTAATAAAACACAAACTCTTGTAGAGTGACTGGTCTAATGAAGGCAGCTCATCTATGGAACTGTAAAGAGCGCTGTGTTGTCGACGGAGAACGTGATTCAGGAAAAACGGCGCAAAGGGTACTTCTACCACCAGGCCCTGAAGACAAGGAAGGAAAAGAAAAGAAAACAACAAGAAATCTATTATAAGTTTTATTTTTGGCAAGAAGTGGTTCGTTTCATCGTGTCTGGGAACTCCCTCAGTAAGTGCGTTTATCCACAAAGATCAAAACCGTTCATCAAAAACCGACAGTGACTTAGTAACTCGTCAATTGGGGTGCTCTCGAGCGTTAAATGGTTGACATAATATCACACCTCGTACAGGGCTTTTCCGAGCATTTTCCCCAGGAACTCGAATAATTTCAAATGGTTGTTGTGAATGCAGGACGTAGAGGAAGGATACAGACGCTCCTCATCGCCACTTGTCATCTGAAATGAAAAACGGAACAAGATGAACAAACTGGAAATTTTGATCTACAGGAACTGAGACCGTATGTCACGGGTACCACCGGTGTACTAAGCGTAAAGCCTCTCCTAAGCTGTTGTCTGGAAAATGGTGTTTGGATATCTGATGAAACTCTTCCTCGTGTTTGACATATTACTTCTCACACGTATCTCAAATGTTGAAAACTTTCAATAAATACCAGGATGCGCGTTTCGCCCAGCATCAATGATCGCACACGTGCTGTGTTGGCCAGCTTGGCTAACGACCAAACATTTTTTTTGATGAAAATGTTTGATCTAGATCGAACATGGGAAAACATTTAAATGCAATGTTCAGACAGGTGGTCAAACATGTTCAACGAAAACTATGTTGGGCGAAAATGTACGGTCGTTTAGCCAGGGCTTAAGACACGATAACTGCCAACCTTCAACTTACTTTAAACAAACCAAGCGAAGGGTCGAATCCCTTCTTGACAACCTCTTCCAGAAATTCTTTGAATACGCCATCCTGATCAATGCCGGCTTCAGACAAACCCTACAAACCAAATCATTCGAGGAATTTTAATCAACCTTGTAAACTGTTTTGTTCTACAAAAGATCGCTATTTTATCGCTACAGTTCTGTCGGGAATAAGCGATGTCTCCATTTCGCCAAGTTTCAGGGCTGCTATAGCACAGAAATCGCTCCTGTACCGCGAGCCTGTGTCTGGAATTAACTTCCTGAGGACTTCCGTGACTTCTTTTGGAAGAAAACTTAAATCTATTTTATTATGCAATTGGCTTAGTGATTATAATTTTGATATATACAAATTTTAAATTTACAAATATATTTGACCATGTGTATGGGTCAGCAAATATTTTGTCGAAAACTCCAAGTGTTTGTTTGCGCACTATGGCTTTAAACAGCGGAGACACATGCGAAAACAAGCCGAGGATCCTTGCAGATCATTGTAACCTCCGAATATTTGCCACATTTTATGTGACGAGTCATCCTGACGCACACATTTCCAAATGTGGCAATTTGAGTAAATGAAAATAGTCCCATAAAAATTGAGATCGACCAGCAATAGAGTTATTTCAGTAGAGTTATGACTTTGAGTAAGAGTTAACGACTGCCAAAATCCTGAATTCAAGATTTTGGACTGCCAAAATTAAATGAACCGACTTGACTCTTAAATCATGGTTTAGACCTAATCACTAAACTTTAAGCTAACCCTTCCAAAATCATGAATTCAGGATTTTGGAGGCTTAACTCTAACTCTATAAAAGCAACTCCATAAAAAATTCTATGAATAGCCGTACCCATGAAAATAGTCCCATAAAAATTGCCACATAAAATTTCCTCGAGTGGACCGTAAAGACTTGTGCATGCACGTGCACGAGCACAAGTGCGTGCACGAGCCATACGCCGCAGACCAAGTTGCCATTTTGTTTACTTTTTACATTGAACATAGTTATTAAAACTTGATGTTACATCTTTGACATAGGCACCGGATTAAGTTTAAGACACCGTTCAACATGAGTTCAGTGCGGGTTAACCGAGTTTGAACAGCTTGATGAACTCGCGGTTAAAATTTTATAACAGGGCTAAGGCAGGTTTCGATCCGAGCTTTTAAACCTGCTCAAGATTAGAGACTAGATATCGTGAATGCTTAAAGATATAGATAATCTTGAGGCGACTGAATTAACGTTTTCTCAAAGCGCCAAGGCAAACAACAACAACAACTGCCAAGAACATGGGCAATTCGTTCCGTCTATCGTGTGCAGCCTTTACTAAAATAACCTAGTTTATTGTACACCATACAGAGGGAGAAACTCGCCTGTTCGTTGATGAATCTAACGCGAATGAGTCCTTTAAATGTGTGAACTGGAAGCAACGACAACTGTTCATAGCCATCCTGACAAAGATAACATTTGTTATGAATTACTCCGACATAAGACAAAAGTAGAAATGCAAAACAACATCTATAACAGCAGCGGAAAAACACAAAATTTTCTCGTTACCTCCAACAATCTGGTGCGTTGAACTGTTATAAGCGTACCGTGGGGAAGAAAATCATCGGTGGGGCGAGTAATACCGAGTTCTTCCTTGTCTTTGGCCACCAACTTTCGAAAAAGTTGAACTCTCTAAACAAACAGAGATGATTTCTTTAGAACTAGAGCTGAACACAAAGGTAAAATTTTTGTGTAAGTGCCGAGAGAAAATGAGAAAAGCTGCAACTGCTGCCAAGCGCGGGAAAACGCGTCGTCGCCAAGTCACAAGTGGGTTTGGTTTTCGTCCTGATTGGTTGAAACTGAAGCAGCATTGCACTGATTGGCTAGGGCCAGTGGACCGATTTTCTTGAACCAATCACAAGGCCCGGTGTGCACGAAAGTGAGCTGTTTGCCGAAAAAACCGCCAACAATCAATAGTCCAGTTTCGAATTCACCAAAACCGCTGGATAAAAGTACAAAAGGCACATCTGCACAGGGTTAACCTCGACCTGAAGCATACCGGCGAGAATTCTCACACTTCTGTGTGTTGTTTTCTTTTATTATTCAACACTTTCTTGCTGGTATTTGTGAATATTTTTCTTCAGGTTGAGGCTAACCCTGTACAAAGGCGCCTTTGATTTTTTTATCCAGCGGTCCAGGTGATTCGAAACTGGACTATTCAAGAAGTCTTGAGAAACTGTGAAAGTATTTCTAACATGACAAAGTCAATGTTTTTTTTTTCTCGAAGCAAGCATTCAAAGCCAGAGGTCGTTTTCCAATAAAATCCTCTAAATACGAAAATTTTCGTAACCGAGTACAAAGAAACTTTAGAAAAGCTAAGCGGATGGCGGAGCCTCTATGCAGCGTACCTCTCTGTGCGGTAGGGCATGTGGAATTTTCTGAATCACCAACAGTGCTCCTTTCTTGCGTTTTTCCAGTTCTGATATGAACGAAGCTGTTTTAACACTTCTGCAAGACGAAGCGAAAGCAGGGATAATTACCGTAAACATCATCACTTTAGCGTTTTGCTCGATATGATTATCGCTTGGCTCTTCTCTCAGCACACGCAAAATAGAATATATTAAACGGATCCACTCTATGTTCGTTTTATAGGAAAAAAATTCAGTCACAAACGCCAGGTTGAAGGCACACGTTTCTTCTCGTAGATAAAAGGGGCTTTAATAGACAAAGACGAAGCCAACGAGAACAAGATCACCAAAAAACAATCTCGCTCTATGCACCCAACGATCAATTTTCAGTCATTTTTCTCACTAAACATCAACACCGTTCATGTCAGTTTCATTCCGAGAACAACTGGTCACATTTTGTAGTAACTGCAAAGTGCAATAATGCGAATTTATAATTCCCCGTGACGTTCGCGAAGACATAGTAGACGCCCTTGCTTAAGCTTCTCAATAGTCCTCGTGTGAACGGTATCTACACAAACCGTATTTTTCGTGAGGAGCGCCGCATATTTTTCACGGAAATTTCACACAGTATCGAGTAAATCCTTAGTAACGATTATATCGAATTGACACGGTATCGCCGATGTGACTCTTCATTGGCTAAAACGAGAATGCGGTGACCTTTCGTTTGTACTGGGAAGGCAATTCATACGGACCTGACAAGCCAGTGATGTGGCGTGGTGAATGACCGCCTGCAGTCTTTGTCATAGAGTATCATCAAGAGTGTATGTGCCGAGTTTAATAACTGTTCTCTGGTTTCTGCAACAAAGCGAAAAGAGGTATTCAAAAGATCTGGACACATCAATGCCACGGAAACACTTTTTTGACTGCTCTATGAAAACATTTCAAATATATTCACCTCTTACCGGATAATGTGAACTCGCAATAGGCCATTTCTGAGTTCACTTGAGCCTCTTTTTCAAAGCGAGACCAAGTGCGAAATATTTTTTATGAAAATTAGTTTTCATTCATATGAAAAGTAGAACTAATTACCATCACAAAAATTCCGCACTTGGACTCGCCTTGAAAAAAAGAGGCTTAAGTGAGCTCGAAAATGGATTAGTCACCAATGAGCTCCCAGTTAGCTCGACAGCTCACTTGGTAGAGCAGCGGGCAGCACAACAGCAAGGTCATGAGTTCGAGCGACCTCGTTCCCAGGGCTTTCCTTCCTTCAGATGGAGAAAAGCCCTGGAAACGACGTTGGGGTTTGAGTCCTGTACCACGCGTTCAAGTCTCACTTTCAGAAAACATCAGGGCTAACTATGTTCGCACGTGTGGCACAACAAATTAAGAATTCGGTGTGTTTTATCGCAGCTTAGTCCTCGTTGTTTTCAAAATATCACTTCCCTTGTGCGCATGTTCCGGAGAAGCTAGGTCGCTCAAGGCTATGTTTCCTGGAAAGAAGAAAATAAAGATGACCTACCGTCTACCATCTCATTCCAGAGCATTTTGAAGACCAAGTTGTTCAGAAATGCGGATATCTTCACCAGCTCATCTAAGCGAAATGGCTTTTGCTGTTCGTACATTTCAGAGTCGTCAACGATGCTATAAAATGGAAAATCAAAAGAGCTCTCCACCTTAAGGACCCTGTAAGCTAAGTTCTCTTCGATCTTATGTCCGTCTTCCCGTTTTCTTGGAGGAAGCTCGAAGGGAGCTCGGGTCTCAGGGTATACCTTCCGCAGCGGTTTTAAAATTTACAGTTTACTCATCTCCCCTCCACATGGCCTCCTTGGCAGCCGGGGAATTTGGGGATGTAACGCACCTTTCCTCAAATATAGTATCTTTCGCAAAGGCGGAGCGTTGCTTAACAACCGAAAAAACGGCTGTAAAGCCGGAGACAACCCTCCGCAGGGAGTCCTGGTGTAGAACGAAAAAACAAAACAAAACAATAGGAACAGTGGGAAAGCAACATTTTTGAATGAATAGGAAGGCATCGTATCTAGCTTTCCATTCCAGCAAACAGGAACACGACCCGAAGGTGTTAGAACTCAAGAGAACGAGGAATTCGGCGAGAAGGAAATCGCGCGCCCATGAAACCTCCCTTCCCTTTCCACGTCGAACGCCTGCCACGCAGAGAGCAAGATAGACCCCTCTGAGGAAGCTAGAGCCGTTTACCGTCTGCTTTTTTATTTTTTGTGGGTTGTTGGGCCGCACCCGAGTCTTTACACGCTCTCTCTTTGATATGAAAGCGGATGAAAACAGACGTGTATTTGCGGACAAGGCTTACAGTTAACGCTTTTACAGAAAGCGCATATGTTCAGTTGGCCCGTACTTACGGCATTAGATGACTGCAGCAGTCACAGAACAGAATAAGAGCTGCTTGAAGTTCGGAATTGTTAAAAAGACCTGTTTTTTCCAGACTCAACAAGCGAGCTTCCGCGCTGTCATCGGAACAAAACGATTCGAAAAACCTCCAAAGGTGGACGACAAATCCCTCTTGGTAGCTCAGACCTAGAAACAGAGAAGTCGATTGTTAGAGGTCTTTGAAATACTTCTAGCAGTTAACTTGCCAGTTCGTGGCCGAGTTCGTGGCCGAGCGGCCGAATTGTTCTATGTAATCCCTGGTTCAACTCCTCAGCTGCGCTTGTAAATAGCCAACTGGTCTACCTCCAGCCAGTTGGGACACTTAACCGCGTTGACTTCATTTGCATAATTTGTTTCATTGGCCTGGAAAAGCCCCTCAAGAGGAGTAGTCAATTAAGGTCATTCGCCCGTAATTCCATGCAGGATGCAGCCGAGTGCTTGCCATTAGAAATTAAAAATCACTGGGAATTTTACGCCAAATAGAAGAGCACAAATTCTTCACAAATAGAATGAAACCGAACGAGTATGTACCATTTTCACGAAAAAAGAACAACAACAACAACAACAAAAACCGTGAGAATTTTGCGCTACATGCACCGATGCTGTATTTCATCATTACCACATGCCTCTAGCATCATAAAACAAATCGTACTATGACATTTAGACATCCTGTAGCTCTTTCAGACTTCTATTTTCATTGGTCCCTTTGACTTGAGGATTCTTTTGTTATCAGGACTAGGGGCCAGGCCCCCAGGCCCCCAGTGTCAATGTTCTCTCATCTATTGTTTCGTTCTCCAATCACAGACCAGCTCTGGAGAACTACAGGATCTCTGACTGTTCCATTTCCTGTCTGACCAGAACAATCGGTTTTCCCATTGAAAGGAAAGCGTTCCTTATTTAATTTCAGCTTTGTACCGTTCCTTTGTGGGTGGGTCCCCTACAGAGACTTCAAATTACTGAAGTAACAAACCTGTCAGAATATCCAGCTTGATCTGAGAAAACGTAGACAGTATACTTTGATACATGACGCAAGCCTTCAAGGTAAGTTGCAACTGAGAACTGGACAAAGTCGTAGCACCCGATCTGGAGCGACCTCTGGCCAATAAGGACCACGGCTTTTTGTTACCTAACAAATAAAAATAAGCGAGAGAAAGTTTCTGTGTTGAACAAATAGATTCCATGTCACGTGCCTCTGCTCTGTGATAAATATCCCCTGGAGGTGGGGGGACTCGCATATGAATGAGGCAGGGATGCTTTTCGTCTCGCTTAGGGGTGTAAATTTCTCACTTGGGGTGTTCTGGGCAAAAGGCCATTATATTTAGCCGTGAAGATCCCGATTACGGGTGGGCCACGCCCAAATCGGTCTCATTTAGGGGTTTAATTCAAAATTCCCGACGAGCATCCCTGCCCCTTTCTTATGCGACCCCCCCTCCCCGAATAGATCACAGAAGACATCACGATGTGCTGAGAACAAAGGGTGGTGCACGCGCCGTTTGGCGTGTGCCATTGAGGTTCTTACCGCATCTTGACGTCTTCTGTGATCTATTACTGGACAGACGCACAGCAAAAAGGAATCTATTCTGTTTATTTACCGAAATTAAAGAAACCACAAAATGTTAATGAAGAAGCAAGAACCAATCAAATTACGAGTAAAATTCAGCTTATTGTGTAAAACGCGATAGATACTTATTGGTTCAGGATGGAAATTGTGAACCAAGGTCAGTGCGCAACTGTAGACGGCAATGAAAAGTGAGCGACCCAATGTAAGACTTGGGTGTCCAGTTATGAGATGGTAAGAGGGTTTTGATGTTTTCGCTTTGGTTTGACTTAGGATTGTAAAATAGTTCCTCGAGTTCTCAAACCTTTGTCTTCTTTGCCTTTGGGGTTCTGATCTTCTTGCTGACTAAGAACTAACAAGTCGTCAAACAGCATATTCACGACTTTTGGTCTCCAAAGGGAATGCAGCTGCTTTCTCACATGGGATATGGAACTGTTAAGTCTGTATAGAAAAACAAAAAGAGGGAACTTTAGCGAAGGCATTTCAGAGCGACGGCCTGCAACTATAGAAGATTGGCGTTTTCTCTTCAGATTCGCCTTGATCCACGCACATTTGAAATTTCTACTATAGTTGAAATTTGCCCTGAAAATGAGGCAAAAGTTATCCCCTGGAAAACGGATACTTCTCTTCTGCTCACTGCACACCGCTATTCCGGTTTATCCGCACTATTCTTGCTCCGAGCAACTCGACCCTAGGGGCCGGTTCTCAGTCAAACGTCCCGAAAACTTTTCGTGCCCGAACTACGACTTTTGCACGATCTGTTCATTCTAGATGGCTGGTCTCCTTTAACCGTTTTCAAGTTCGGAAACCATAAAGGAATGCTCTCGTTTTTAAGATACACTGGGAATTGTGGCACCCGAAATAGCCCCGAAAGTTCTCGGATCTTTTGGGAAACCCACGCCTGGCGAAGAAAACTCCGAGGCAGGACCACCCCTTCCCCCTTTTCATCAAGAGAGATGACAAACACGTGTACTCTCTTCAAAAGTCTTCTTTAAGTTTGTCATGCTTTTATCCTTCCCGGTTTGCAAGAAGTCCTGTGAAATGCCATAGTCTGGATTGCTATTACTGCAACTCCAAACAAAGATCTACGTGTAGAGCGTTCAAGGCACTGCAGCTACTGCAGTAAATGTAAACATACCTTTCATCTGTTGGCTGTTTAAACCATCCTAACACAGGATGCCAGTTCGTGAGATTCGATTGCTTCTTTGCCACGTATGACTGACAATAGTTAAGTAACTTGGTCGTGACTTCCTGAAAGGAACAAAACGAGAGAAATTTTAATGGGGAATAAAATTTTGTTTTTAACAAGAAATATTAAAAGTAATGTTACTCGACGTTTCATTGATCGTAACATTAAAACCAAGATTGAAAATTCGTGAAGTGTCAAACTCTTTTTTAACAAATTTGACACTTTATGAATTTTCATTCTTGATAATGATGTTGGATAACCTCGTTGAATAACCTTCCTTTTAATATTTCTTGTTAAATCCTTTAACAAGCAACTGACTATCCGTCATTTTGTTTTGAAAATGTTTTGTGTCATCAACAATAAAGTATGCAAGAACTGACTGCAAGTTATAATTCATATCCCATTTTGCTTTTACCTTGTTTAAGAATACACCACTTCCACAATTTACAGGGCTTAAAATTCACCATCTCCTTTACTACGTTGCAAGAATGCCACCATTTCAACATGCTCAACATTTAATTATTACAATATTTTACAAAAGGTTGTAGCACAAGTCCCACCCGAAAATAGCAAAGACATAATTACATACTTGCAATTATAATGATTGATGGAAATGGTGAATTTTATTTTTTTAAAACATCAATTTACATAGTCATTCAATTGTTGTACTCACAATAAAATCTGGAAGAGCCTGCTTAAAATTCTATGGAGTGAAAATAAAGGCCATCTGTTAGACTAGTTTTAATCATCACAGAGTGTAGGTTTTTCTGGAAATATTTGTTTACAAGGTTTAAACGTGATAACGGCCTAGAGCATTTCGAATTTGCAGATTTAACTGTACATGATTTAGAAATGCCATCAGTTAGATGGTTTAAACGTGATAACGGCCAAGAGCATTTCGAATTTGCAGATTTAACTGTACATGATTTAGAAATGCCATCAGTTAGATGGTGAGCCTTCAACTGGAAATTGGCCAGGGTATAGGCTATTTATAGCCTCTTTAGACTTTGAATAACATCAGTATCACGAAATGTTTGAATCACAACATTTAACAAAAACTGAACCAACCTCTTCTTCTAGTTGGGACAGTTCTAACACATTAGCTGCAAAGAAACAAAGATATTACTTTGAACAAGCAGGATATTAACAGTACTTTTAAATCATCACAGAACACTTAACAAATCAACAACAGTTTCCTAGGGTCTGTACTCTTATAGATCATAGAAATGACATAATAAAATGTGCAAAACTCAAGTGAAACCACAGGCCATAAGCAAGTGGTTTCACTGCAATGTTTTGGACATTTTATAATGGCTTCAATTGTAAGGTCTATAACAGTACAGACCACAGAAAACTGTTGTTGATTTATTTATAACAATAACAGAAAATTCGGAATGGAATAAAGTTTTCATTTCATTCATCACAGCACACATGCGACATGACAAAAGCAGAAAATGTCACTCATTATTTTGGTCTGTACTCTTAATAGACCATGACTGAGTTGTTTGAAGCAGGGTTAGTGGTATCCCCAGGTCAAGTCCGATTAAAACCTATAGGTTGTCATGGTATTTACTTCGTTTTAGCACTAACCCTGCTTCAAAAAACTTGGCCCATAAAACTGGACCAATTAGCAGGCAACAATTTTGATAGATATTGTAAAAAAGTAAATTGTCCACTTGTTGGACTTACCTAAAAGACAGAGAGAGTAACTACATTCTAAGGAGTTCAGAACAATTCTACTGCTTTGTTCCTGCTTAAGAAATGACAAAACCTTCTGATAGATGCAATGAGTCTTCAATGGTTTTATACCCTGCTAAAAGCACAGAAGAACAGCAACAGTCAGTGTCAGGATATTTACATTCTGACAAGGGACATGACACCAAAACAGCAACATCAGTGAAATCAAATGGTGACATAATGACAAGAGATTACTTGCAAAATTGTGACAGAGCAAGTAACCTTCCCAAATCACTGGCAAGATTTGAAATTTTAATGAGGGACACTGCCCCCTGCCCCCCCCCCCCCCCCCCCCCC
>BLFK01000887.1:669168-685645 GCA_014634185.1 Astreopora myriophthalma
TCTGAACAAGTTCAGCAGGTATTCAAAGATGAAGCTTCCTGGAAAATGCTTGAACATGTCAAATACGTCGCGCCAATTTTGGTAGCTTGATAGATACTTGATAAAGAGATGCAGTTTTTTGCTTGACAGTTAGGAAGCGAACGTAAATACCACAGTGTTAAAAGTTAAAAGAACGATCTGGACTAAACACAAGAAAATTATTCTCCCTTATCCCATTTTCGTGAAAATTTCTCGTTGGCTGCCCTCTGAGCCGTATACACATACTCTGTAAAGGAGTTGACTCTGTCAATACTTTTTTTTGTTACAGCTCAAAACCAATGTGGACCAACAGATAAAAGCAAAAGATGAAGAGATTGTGAAGAAAATGGGTATTTCTGCTGATGTTCCTGGTCCGTCAAAAAGCCCGAAACCAAAGGGAAGGAAAGGGAAATAAACTATAAGGCTCCAAAATGTGTAACAGTTTCCAGTTTATTTTTATTACAGATTTGTAGATAAGTATTTGTTCTCACAGGCTTGTAACAGTCAGCTGTACCAGAAACGGACTACTAACTGTGGCTGTATCTAACGTTTCTTTTCGGCAAACAAATGTTTGTATCATACACAATTTAGTTTGATTTTCTCTTTCTCAGCGGTTCTATTTACACGCCACCGATAATTAAATCTAGCATGATGGGAATAGCTACTTACAGTCCCTATTCCCAAACGAATAACAAACGGTTAATTCACATACAGTCATTCGTGGAGAACCCGGTGCTCATTGGCACGGTAAAATATTTTCTGGAAATTTAGGGGGCATTCTTTTGGGGGCATTCTGTTTTTGTTTTTTTCTCTTTTTCTATTCCGGTTTTAAGATTAACGGATCAACTGGAATAAGGATGCTTACCATTTGGCGAAAAATATCAGAATTCTCGGGAAAAAACGGCTCAAATGGTACATCAATTTCCCGGGGTATCCGTCCAGAAATTTGGGGTACCTTCAGAGGTACCCCTTCC
The DNA here is from genome assembly GCA_014634185.1 of Astreopora myriophthalma. NCBI lineage: Eukaryota > Metazoa > Cnidaria > Anthozoa > Scleractinia > Acroporidae > Astreopora > Astreopora myriophthalma. Next base: position 670,161 of record BLFK01000887.1, read on the forward strand.
ATCCCATTCGGAATGGGTACCACCGTAGTCGGAAAGTCCCTTACCATTTGACAAATCTTCCCTTTCCAGGCCCTTTCTGGACCTTACCGCGGTTTCACGGTTTGAAAACGTGTTCATTTATTTACCGTTTAAGTCCTAAATTCAATACTGAATACAAACGGCGGACACAACAAAGGCTGACATTTCTGTGGTCGCGCACGATTTCGCACAAAAGTCTCCCCCAAAGCATAGCATTTTTGGACTATAATAGGACATCTCCCGGTCTTAACAATTTTCCACCAACCGAGTTTCTTTTATCCCGCATTCCGCCTTGATGATTTCCCGTCCCGCATAGGAAAGAGAAAACAGGCGTCCGTGTTATCGACACTCGGCCTTCATAAGTTCTTTTATTTATACTCCTGGAGCAGCAAATGTGGTGTCCACATCAATGGGGCCCTGGCTTATGGTAACGGGGTTCCCGCTAATATTGTATGCCTTTAAATTCATAGAGATAATCGTTCTACTGAGTGCGAAATAAAAGCGCTTTCGAAAGGGTGGATACTATAACTTTCAAACGTCTGCCATACATGTCACGTGGGAACAATGGTCTTGAAACTGACAGCTGTTAATTATGTCTGTAATGAATATGAAAACCATTGGAGAATGAAGACGGCAAGACTGATTACATGAGGCGTCCGTGAAGCACAAGCGATTCATTGAATTTTGCGCAAGGAATTATTGCGCAAGAGTGACTACCACAATTCGGAAGGGTTATGATTTGTTTAGACCAGGCGAAACGTTCTCAGTCGCCGGAACTTTAGAACCGAATTGTTGGACGTCATGTCTCACTCCCATTGAAAAACGTCAGTCAACCAGAATGAAAGAATCCCGAGGTCACTTTTCTTCGAACTCACTAACTCAGAGCTTTTTACGAGTCTGATAAGATGACTATTTTTATTCACTGTCAGTGCCCGGAATTGATGACAAGTGGCACTGATTGGCACACGTCAAGAAAGAATGATAAGGAGCCATTCCTGTCAATCATCTGTCATTTGTTGTCATCAAAATTCAAAGCGAAAATTCGCCTGAGGTTACTTCACAAGAAATGGTAAGTCTACTTTCTTCGCCAATTTTTTTGTCATCTGTGATGTTTATTCGCTAACTTTTGTCCCTGGGGTAAGATGTTTTCCACAATATCAACTTGGTCAAGCGTCTCTTCCTGAAATCTTCGACAACAAGAAAGATATCAGACCAAAACGGAATTGTCTGCAAGTTCCCTTAAAGTTAGAATTTTAAAGCTTCTGTGGAGATTACTTGAGTTTATCATGCTTAATCCTTAATCAGGTTCCGTAAAAAGAGATAAACACGAGCGAAGATGAGGAAAATAGGCCCAAAATCTTCCTCATATAAACACATCAACGATTTCAATGGCACAACTTCACGCAAGCGAATTAAATGACGTGACGGCTGTTCAGTCAGAGATTGTTGGGCATTTCAATGTATGGATCCATATGGTGTCTGCCACATACAAGAGCTCATAACCATGAGCTCCTGCCGTGTGACAATACACCTTCGATTTTTCAGCATTTCTCTTCATTCACTGAGTCTTGTCGCCTCTTGATAGTGAACTATATTAGTTATAATTCACGTTACGCATTCATTCTTAATCTGAAGTCACACGCTTCCTTGCTTTTCGCTCGTGTGTGTCACGCGAGTAAAATTTTCTATGATAAAAGTAGATGACTCCTTTTGAGACAGATCTTCAGAGAAATGGTTTCTTATACGTGTGAATACCCGACGTCCGATAGATGAGCTAGTACAAACGTTTCTTGTGATAATTTTATAACAACATGTAAGAGTGAAAGGTAAAAACTACAAATGATGATGATGCCGGTTAAGGATGATGGCGTTTCGGCGGTTGAAAGGAAGCATAGGCTTGAAAGGTCCTCATAACAGGCCCGTAGGGAAAGGGGGGTGCTGCGACGGGTGCCCCCGCACCCCCCCACCCCACAGGCTGCGGAGGTCCACTTTTCATGTTGTTGACCAACGATTTAAAAAAAGTAAATTGATAAAAAATATGTATAGTATAGAGTATAGTTCTGTTCTGATTCCGTGTTCTTCACTGAAAGATCATGATGATCAGCAATGCTGATCATCATGGTTTGCTGCAGCAAACCCGGTGAATAATACGGATTCTCAACTTTATTTCTGTTTTTGTTCTTTTTAAATAGTGACATTATTCTCTAAAACTGTAAAATACATATGTAAAGTAGTCTCTACCGCCCAAAAAATTCATTTTAAAGTTCAAAAGTTTGAGTAATGTCCACGTTTTTAAGTTCGCTTTTGGCTGCCTGTTTTCATATCACACTGCCTTCAAAACGCACGAAATGCAGTCTCAGATGACATAATTGTAAAAATTTCCGGGGAAACATGCCCCCGGACCCCCTAGAGGCTCGCGCCTCTGGCGCTCGCTTGGACCGTCTCCTTGTCGGATCGCACCCTCCCGCAAAAGAAACCTTCCTACGGGCCTACAGAAGACATATTTCTTGAAATCAATGGGCGAAACAATGGATCTGCAAGTGCGTTTTGAAGTTTGGTACATTTCTTCAGATGGGGGCGGGAGGTGGGGTGACTCGGTGATTTTGTATAGGTATGACTTTCGTTAAAACCCTTCCGTGCAAAAGGAGTTTTTTTTCTCAGGGTATGAGCATGCACGATATTTTTTTTCTCCCAGTAACATTCTTTTTTTTTTTCGGCTCACTGAACGTGTCGGAATTTTTTCCCAGCTGTGGTCTTGTGTAGGAATGTTTTTTTTTTTGTACAAATATACTTGAAGGATATATCTATTTTCTTTAACTCACACTCCCTCCTCCGTCGAAAGTTAAATGCTCCGCCACTAAATTGTCACCCTCAAGAAAGCCCCTCAAGCAATATATTATTCTAACTATTTCACTCAACATGCAGACATCTGTCTGCAAACATAGGCGCCGCAGATGATGTCTGGAAACGAGTTTGACGCACATTCCAGCAGCGTCCATCTGCGAGACCTGGGTAGACTTGTTTCTGAATTCAGCACGAAGGAAAATTCGGCTTTTCAAGTGAATTGTAATGAACAGGTGTCTGAATTTCCTGCGTCTTATGATGTTTCGGACCCAAGCCAAGATACTGAAAAACATGACAAAGTTGTAACTTTACGAACCTTAACACGTGATGAGTCCATATTGGGTCAAAATCAAACTAACGCCCACTTAGAGGAACATTTCAACGAAAATGCAAAAGAGGATATCCTGAAAGAGGAATTCTCTTCAGAACTAAAGGCATCTATGGGGACAGCGGATCTCGATGAAACTCAACAAACGAAAAATTCGTTGCACTTGATTACAGAACTTTGCGACAGAATTGTAGAAAATTCTGCTCAAAAGGGCGAACGGTTTGGCGATGTCCTGAAAATTGAAACTGCCTTGGACGCGCGCTTCAATACATCTGAATGTCTGAATTACTCTGGCAATGATGGGCAAATTGTGCTTTCTACACGAAATACCTGCTCATCACATCTTGGATTTTACAGTGACCGTCAACCGTCTGCACTGTACGCTCGTGGAATGACCAACACACTCAAAGAATCACCGCAAAGCATCAGCGAGCCGAATGGCTGTATAAAGCTGTCTATCGAGAATTCAAGCTGCGCAACTGACATCAACGGACGAGATCGTGTCGCTGAAAGGCATCCGTCCTTCGAATCAAGTGAACCTACTTGTGCCATTTCTCACATGCAACAAATGTTGGCGCAACTTTCACCTCCTGTTCAGAGCGCAGGTTCGGTTTGGCAGGGTTCGGATCCTATTGGTCAATTATCACGTGATGATACACTGCGGTATATCTCACTTAACGATCCAATCGCAGGTATCTTTGCGACAGAATTTTTTTAAATGCAATTAGCCATGTTCCAGGGGTGGATCCAGGATTTTACTTAGGAGGATTTTGTTGTTGTTGTTGTTGTTGTTGTTGTTGCAGAATACCAGTTATATTAGAAAGTCGCAGGTCACCTCAGGGGGGTGCGCACCCCCTGCGCCTCTCCCCTAGATCCGCCCCTGTTTTCTAACATAGCGGGGGAATGGCAACGAATATTAAGAATGGGTTGAATCTGTCACTGGAAGGAACGACCAAACATTAGTATGTTTACCAAACTTGATTTATATTGCATAAAACGTGAATGCATAGTGCAATTTTGTAATTTGTAAAAGCCCACCAGGAGTCGGTTATGGGCTCCTGGCCCACCTCTGACTTCTCTCTAGTTAATTCGTTCTCAAATTTCATAATCTTACTAATTTTCATACGGTAACTTCAATTCTCAGCCTACATAGTAAAACCCCATTGATTTTCGATATTCGTACCCAGTCTTTTGCTCGTTTAGAACATGGCTGAACATGGTATTATAGATTTTTCACCCGCAAACTGGCTAAGTATTCTTGAGCAAGATCCGGCAGCAAATTGTGTGTACTGGTCGTGCAAAATGGCCCTCGTGATCGGGTGCAACCCTTCGAGGTGTTTACCGCAGTACTGGCCTACGGCTATATATGTAAGGGGGAATAAAATACTTCCCACCCCACTTAGGACTGGGGGCATCCCGTCAATCTGGGCGGTTTTCCGTACATAATAAAAATACCCCGGATGGTACGACGCCATATTGATTTTATATAAAGAACAAAGAAAGGTTGACTTGTGATCGAATCAAGATAGAACACCGAAATGGAAAACAAACCACAGCAAGCCGCACAGGGTAAGTAACATCTAAAACTGTCCTTATTTTTCTTTGCCGAGCTTATCAAAGTCTTTTTTTTGTGGGGGGGCTTACAGGCGCAAGTGCTTTGGCGACCCCGGTCCTTCAAACAAGCTCTTTAGCCGCCACCGGAGGAAGCCAGAATTCTCCCGGAAAATACTCTGAACTTTTAGCTGTGATCGAAGAATTAGGGAAGGACATCCGTCCTACATATGCTGGTAGTAAAAACGCCGCCGAACGGTTAAAGAAAGGTGAGGAGCCCGGTTCAAACTTGCGATCAATGGCATGAAATTTTTTGAAAAAGGAGACAAATATTATTCAGCCTGGTAAATAGTGAGAATGATGTTTTTCGAGAAAGTGACGCAGGAATACTCGATAAGAAAGGATGGTTGTTCCTTATGAGCCCATAGTTCAATGTCGTAGTTCCTAGCATGCCTGCGTCATTTTCTAGAAAAAAAATCATTCTCGGTTTTTAAACTGTTATAGTAAACGTAATGGGTGTATGAGGGCAGCAGACAGTACAATGTACTTATTAAAAGCCTGGTTTTCACTAGCGATGCAGGTACAACCATTAGAGCACTTATTTCACCGTGAAAACTGGTAGTGTAAAATGCAGACCGCAGACCATTGTCTGCAAATGAGAGGTGACAACAATACTCACTCTGTTTGAAGAACGAGAAAACAATATTCCACACCAAGTCTGCATTCTGCATTTTACACTGACAGCTATGAAAAATGGCCTTTTCCTTGTGCTTGTGGTCATGCTTGTGTTTGCTTGCATTGTGTGAAAACGGAACATAACATAAGCATAACGCAAGCTCTCACGTTCATACAATTAAAGCACCCGTTCCAGATTTCTCGCGCAGCACCTGGTTATATGAGAGAGCATGGAATCCTTCATCCCTGTGTACTTTTCAGATATTATGCATTTTACAGCACAACTTTCGTGAACTTTCAAGATTCCAACCAAATGTTTGAAGTGAAAAAGAGGAATATGAATGTTTATTTCAGTATTTCAGTCTTATGGATACTGATCGTGTGTGATATAGCTTTACTGTAGTTGTGGAGGAGGTAAAGGAGATGAGGCAAGTGTGGTTTGGTTCCACAGTGGTCCTGGAAGCCAACCTTTATTCTGCTCAGCAATCCAGTGTCCTTACAACTGAACTAACGAGGTGGCAGTCAGAAATATTGGCTGAATTAGTACTAGAGACAAATCATCCATCTGGGATAAACTTGTCTCTGTGTGAATTTAGGCAAACTGATGGATGATCTGTCCAGACGAACTCACACTAATTTGTTCTGACTGATGAACTACTTTGGATGATAATATTCATCTGGGTGGATGATCCCTCAGTTTGTGTATATGTGTGTGCATGTACTGTATATATATGTATATGTATATCTATACCTATATCTGTATATATATATATAGATATATATACATAAGTTGAAGGATTAAAGAGGACGCATCGATTCTCTGTGACTCAGAGTTTCGCGCCTAAGCGCTCGTCAGACAGAACTTTCTGTTCTGATATGATAGGGGAAAATCCAGCATTTTTCACATAAAGCTAGAAGTTGTCTTGTAGTAAGATACGTGTTCTGCCCTGGAAAGAGTGTAGACCGTCTTCAACACCTTTTCTTTCACCCAGAGAGCTGACATTTTGACATACGCTGTTAATAGGCCATTAGCGTGATGGCGTCATTTTACTGCCAAGACCAGGATGCTTTGTAAAAATGCGTTCTTATGGAGATTGTTTTACTCTCCATGGAATAACAAGGCAATTGGTTAACATTTCCCTGAGAATAGAAGCCACTCAATGCACTCTGGTCTTGGTAGTAAAATTACGCCAGCATGGAAATGGCCTATTTGATTTGATTTCAAGTTGACTCCTACCTATGCCCATTTGTCACATCCATCAATCTGCATCCAGTGTATAAGACACTAATATTTTGTATTATGGTTCGTTATTTACAGATGATCTGTCTCTAGAATAAATCAAGCCATTGTTAACACATTTGTTTTGTTTCCTTTCCTGTAGGTATAATGCATGCGCGAGTGCTGGTGAGGGAGTGCTTAGTTGAAACAGATAAATGTGCAAGGCAGTAAGGACTTTCCGGAATAGCAAGCAGCCAATATACACAACAAATCCATAGAGACCATTCCCGCAAATTAGAGAGAATGTAGATATCGTAAAGCAACCAATCCATGTACTGTACTGTAAAAACTGGTGTAGAAAATATTTAACAGCTAATATTACCTGAAGTAACAGTGGGTACTTTGGCCACATAGCATTTCCAAATTCAGCTTTGTCTTGTATTCAAAGTGAATCCTGGTGCTAAAGTTTTGTGATAGAAATAATAAAATGTATATAGGAACTAATTTTTGTACAGAAGACTGTGTGCCAGGGCCGAGTTGTTTAAAGGGGTAGTGTCATGCTATTTGAGCCGTACTCTAGACAGCGAGAAAATGCTTGTGCATCAATGGAAACCAAAAAATAATGCTAAAGTTTCTTAACAAGAACCATATTAGTGCACCGAAACCATTTTTTCTCATCTGCATCTGAGGATGGCGAGGATGGAAATGGATTGAAACTTGAAAAAGTTGGCCAACTTTGTCAAATTTGGACACCCTGTTGTCCAGAAATGGTCGAAAATTTCATTTGCATCGTTTTTTTTTTCTGTTAAAATTCATTTCATAGTTTCTTCTTGGTTTGTCAGGAATGCTGTTACTTGTCAGCTTAAGTACCAAGTTTCAATAATTTCCAGCGAGTTAAGACCTAAATACAGCAAAACTACCGTGAGACTGCCCCTTTAAAGCAGTGCTAATTCTGGGCTCAGGGTGACCAAGACCAATGGGCTATCATGGCATTTATCCTGGTTTTGCACTTAAGCATGGTGAGGCTGAAAGCAACTTGGAAATAGCCTGTTGACATTGGACACTGTGCCTGCTATTTTAGATCGTGTAGATTGCATGGACCTTGACACCATTTTTGACCATGCCCAAAGATCTGTGAACACTTTGTAAACCCTGTGAGGAGTTACATCTATAGTGTAGCAAAAGACACAAGTTTGATCAAATGCTGGAGTCTTATGCTCTGACAGGTATGCACACTGTATGCAGCTGGACTATTGCTTGTCCTCACTCCCAAAATTTTATCATGTAGGGCTGAGTTGCTCGAAGCATGGTTAGTGCTAACTATCGGTTAAGTCCTATCAAGACTAAAAGTTGCCATGGTATTTATCTCGTGTTAGCGCTAACCTTGCTTCGATCAACTTGGCTCAGGAATATACATTGCCTCATTTCTTGGAGTCACAGCATAAATGTTGAACTGTTATAACTGCCAGTACATTTGACAAATGGGTACAGAACCTAGTAATGAAATCTGTTTAAAGACAGTGAGAGAGACAGAGTTTTACTTTAGGCTATGTTCAGCACATTCATCAGATGATTAGAAATTATTATTCAGAAAAGCGTTATGCAAAGAAAAAAATGAATTTTGCTTTACCTTGGCGTAAAAACTTGTCACGTTTTTCTTTCTTGTCTGAGCTATTGTTTTCATTAGTGTTTATTGATTTAAGTTCTTTTTTCTTTATTTTACGTTATCTCTGAGTTCCACAAGTTCTTACACTGAGGATGAGCCATTACTATTAGTACCAATATCTGGAAATAAATATTTATTTCAGTCCAACTGACATTGAACTCTATGAAATCCTCACAGTCTGGTCTAAATGCACTTAGAATGCCCATACATCAGTTCATTTATGAGGTTAGACTGACCAATCCTATGTTCATAATTATGAGATGTGTTGCAAGACATTTTCTTGACATAATGGGGCATTAAAATCTTGCTATAGTCAAACAAGTTTCAAGTACACACTCCGTTGCAGTGATAACACAACTAATGTAAAGGATGTGCCATGAGTTAATTAACCATAGTTGAATGGCTCTGGGTAAAAGCGTCCTAATTAACTTTTGCGCAGTTTCCAGGTAATTTCGCAAAACCGCGGCTAATTTCCACCAAATTAACTGCTCTTAAATTATGGGGTGCTCCATGCCAGAACTTTGTGCACCCTGATGAATAGCAAAAAAAACTTTCACCTGTATTATTCACATTTTCGTGCTCTTGTGCCCGTACCCTGCCGTACCCACCTGCTCCCCCTTTCCCCAGGGCCCAGAACTTTTTTCTTTTCCTTCATTATTTTGTTCACATCCCTTAGGATAGGTAATTCCATAACTTAATTTCTGTGTATTTTATGAAATTCAGCCACAATTTCACAAAATGATCCAACGTACTAAAAAAGTCAGGATGTTTTGCTTTGAGTCCAGCCCATCATTTCTCTTAGCCGGCAGAGCTTTTGCACGAGCAGATGAAGGGCTCTGGAGATGGGATTTGCAGTCCCAGTTTCTTGGACTTCTGGAGTTCATATACGAGTCATAAGTTTATACTAAACATGGTGGTGCTCAGAAGCATTACATTCCAAGAGCCTCAACTTAGCTTTTTTGGGAAAGTCATTGTTTAACTGCAGAAAGTTTGGATAGTCATTGTTTAACTAAGTTCTTGCGATTTTTTCTGAAATTCCTTGGAGGTATGGCAAAGTGACAAAACCTCTGTTGGTTGATTTTGAAATTAAGATTTGATTTTAAAATTAAGCTTCATTTGAAAATAAATACCAAAGCTGACACAAAGCCTGTCAAGTTTGGCGGCGTGAGAGAGTTGTATTTATTTGGCATTTCTTTTTTTGGTGAATCAAAGTAACTTTAGTCCTTATCACTGTTATCTACTTTTGTGGGTGCATCAGCTGCATATTGTAGACCCAATGTCACGGCATCCTCACGTCTTCTTCTTTTCCTAGCATAATCTGCTTTCTTTTTCTTTTTCTTTGCAATATCTTGAGCAAGTTCACTGTCTTTTCCATTGATGAAAAAATCAAGCTTTTGCTTCAGGATTTCTCTGGCAATTGTTCTATTTCTGGCAAGGGACCGACTTTCATGGCACTAAGATTGAAAACACAAAGATTATTTACCTATCACAGGAAATAGCAAACCCTTGACTACCAAACATCAATAATTACCATTGAATTGGTCTTTTGATTGAGAAATGAGCCAGCCAAACAATGCAACATTGTTGGCCAATGTATGTGTTGGCACATTCAGCATCCCATGTTGGATAAACTTGAACCAACATGTGTATTTTTTTTTTTATGAATGTTGAGCAAAGTTTTGTTTTCTATGAAACATTCATTTTGGCTAAGATTTTGTTGGATGCGACAATGTGGGCAGGTTTAGTCGGCTTTCCAACATTATTGTTGCATTGGCATATCAACAACCAATTAGCTTCAAGTACCCAGTCCCCAATGCATTGCATGAGGCCCAACCAAATGTTGGCCAACAATGGTGGCACGTTTCTCCGTGCAACCAACATCGTCATCCCCACACTACAAATGATGGCCAACAATATTGCAACCGGGGGATTATGTCGTTTTTTGGCGCCCCCTGTTGAAAGGGTGCACCTACCCACCCCTCAAATCAACCCTACCTTCACAATAATCCCTGTAGGTTTATGTTTCAGTTGTACGCAGTTGCTGGTTTTGTTGACGCTTTGGCCGCCCTTTCCCCAGCCTTTGATGAAGTTTTCTTCGATTTCATCTTCGTTGAGATGAACCTTGTGCTTAAAACGGACGGAATCTATGACTCGGGTAGATCGCACCATAGCGGATACCAGAACAAAACGTCCCTTCAGATCTAAGGTTGAGCGGCACGTAACTGAAGTTAAAGCATTGCATGTTCTTAATACAAAGTGGTACATGTCCTCCCATATTATTCCGACTATTATTAAGGACGCGTTCTGCAAAAATTGCCTTCTATATTTAGTCCATCGTCACAGAATGAAGTTTGCTAAGCTAGCGGGAGATTTAAATTTGTCAGCTGTTTTCAATAGAATCCATGCGCAAGATGCTTTGACAAGGACAGCTGGAACGGGAGCTGGAACGGGTATGAGGTTACAGGGGAGGGAGTGGGGAGAAACCCGTAAAATCGCGGCCGCACAATCGGTTATTAGCAAATGCCCATGCGTCAAGTCCGTGTACTACAAATGAGTACGACAAAATATCCCTACCATATGGAAGACACGACAGCTACAGTCACAAATATATACCGATTCAAATTATAGCATAAAGCAGAAGGAGCTGAGCTGCGAGTACGTAAGGGATCTGTCACATGTGGTCTAGGGGCCGACATTTCTCTCCCTCACTGCCTATCGGGGATAGGTATCAGAAAGTGGCATGTAAAAGCGATCCGCGGGCCGAAATCTCGGGGAGACTCGTGATGGTACGTCGCTCAGGCTTAAATGTCCAGAGGTACTACTACCGCTTCTGCATATTTTTCATTAGGTATTTGGCATGCGCATTGCCTTCTATATTTAGTCCATCGTCACAGAATGACTGACGTTTGCTAAGAAACTGGCGGGAAGCTAGCGGGAGATTTAAATTTGTCAGCTGTTTTCAGTAGAAACCATGCGCACAATGCTTTGACTCAAGATGGCCGCAAAACAAGGCGAACGCAAAGAATGTGTTTCTTATCCCTATTTTTGGTGAATGTCATGTGCCTTCGGAGTGTTTTGGTGGAAACTGTCAATAAACCTTGGAAGAAACTCTTCAGCATGGAAAACGTTCTCGGTAGGGGGGATAACAGTTTAGGGAGAGGATCGATCAGCTGTACGTTCGCGTTCGGACCCTGTGCGCGTCAATTCAATTAACGACGTCATTATGAGCTAGTTCTTCGTACTCATTATGTTTTGTACGTCAACAATAATTGAAGTGAACATCGCAGATGATTGGAGCGACACGTATTAAACGCCTCTAAGGAAGGCATGGAGAGGAACACAAGGACGTGGTTTCCTCAAAGAACGATACCTGTTGCAGCTGTTGTCATTGCACAGCTGAACAGCTGATATAAGCTGAGCTACCTCAAGAATTAGCCACTGTTCCTTGAGATGAAACGCACGAAATTTAAAGCTACTGATAGGAACAAGGATCAGGCTACACGGCAATTGGACTCTGATGGAAGTGGATCTGTAGTTTCTCTACATTCATCTTCATCAAGTGATGAAAAATATAAGGGAAACAATCAGGGTGTCGGTCGTACATTAATTCAAGTGGAGTCAGTTGAAGAGATAAGTGCTCTTAAGGGTGCAGGCAACAGGTTTAAGGATGATTCAGTCCCAGCTCAACATAAAGTAGATAAACTTCAAAAGAAATTACAAGCATTGCCAACTCAAGACACTTTAGATGAAATCATACATTCTATGAAAAACCAGAAGGGTATAAGAGATTCTTCACTCAATGATTCTGCAACTAGGGGAAACACTTACCCACCATATTCAGGGAAGGCAGGATTGAATTCAACATCACCCTTGCAAATGAGGTCAGTATAAATGCAGTTACTAACTAGTGTTAATTGCCTCTCAAGAGAGTTAAGGTGAACCAGTGTCATTGTGTCCCTTGTAAGCCACTCCCTCGTTATTATGTACTGCTGTAAAGGGCTCACCCCTCCTGTAATTTCGTGTTTTAGTTCTGTACTGTTTAGCTTAGGTTGTGTTCGTTAGGTGTGTCAATGTAATAAACCAGATTGTCTTTTCTATGTTCAACTCCTATTATATACTACAAAATGAATGAATTTTAAGTTGATGAGCAGTGTTTGGTATTTTTTTTCCAGTGGCCAAGAGAAATTTGGTGAGAATCGTGTGAGACAGCTGAAGGATATGTCAACACACTTTGAGAGTGAAATAAACAAGATTCATGAACAACTTTCTAATGTGGGAGATAGCTTGTTAACTCTCCAAGATGCATTGCCAGTTAAGATGCTGGAAGCTGCTAATCATAAATTAGAAGCCCGATGTCAGGTTCTAGAACAAGTGTGTGAACAGATGAAAAATAAATCTGTAAGGCTGGAGCAATCAAACCAGGAACTAGACAACAACTGTGGACAATTGCGACAAATTAATCAGAATCTTGAGGTGCGCTGTTTATACCTGGAACAAGTTTCGCAGGCTAGTGAGAGTGAGAAAACTGACTTGCAGAAAAGCATACATAAACTTGAAGATAAAGTTATAGAACTCACTGGATGTAACGAAAAAGCAATTAATGCTTGTCGCCAGCTTGAGGAACTAAACCAAAAGAATGAAACCAAAATCCAGTCCACGGAAGAGTCCAAGAAACTTTTGGAATCAAGATACAATTCTTGTACCTCAGAAAATCAAAAGCTAGAGAACCAGATTGGACAGTGCCAAAAAACTCTGGATCAGTACAAGAGGTAAGACTTGTATGAGCTGGGCTTGATTGCAAACCCTCTAGTCCTTTCTCTATTGTTATGATAAAATTAAAGGGGATATGTCACAGGCATGTTTTTGTTGTCTTTGACATCACTTGGTGAAAACTGTAAGACAAGATTGTTAAATACTTTTTTGCAGGGACCTTTACGCCAAGGGCTGGTTTCACATACAACACAGGCATAGGCACAGGCAACATACTGTACCTGCCAACTCTCACGCATTATATGCGAGTCTCATGTCCGCGGACTAAAGACATTGATCTCATGCATCAAGGACAATTTCTCACACCTGACTCACAAATCCGGACAAATTGTTCTAACACATTGATAACAAAAATTCAATTTAAGTTCTCCCAAAATATTCCCAAAAGGTGCTTAATGTTGACTTTGTGTCTTAACTGACAATATCACAGCATGCTAAAATTGTTGCGTTTCAGTTTGCATTTTGAGGGAAGGCCTTTTTTTTTTCAGAATTGTGCAAGTCCTTCACATCTGAAACCATTTTCCTTAACTAATCATCCTTTGGTACATTAACTCCAGAATAAGTAAAGACTATACAAGTAGTGTTCAAAAAGAATTTATTTACAAATTATAAATAATTGCCATTATTAAATATAAATATACCATATCAAGATAAACTGTAACAGTGACTTTATAGCTGGTAGTGCCACAGCTTTTTGTGGACAGAGTTTTCAGTAGCATCCAGTGGAAAAATTTGAACTTGAAAATTTTCTAGCCACTTTGATTTGTACATCCTTTGTGTCAAAATACAATTAATGAACCTGGGATCATTGGTAGGAGTTGAGTGCATTCACCACTGAATGCCAACCTTGCTTCCCCGTGTGAATTCAGAATGCATGCTCACGTCAGGATGCATATTTTACAGCAAAGAAATGGCTTAAAGTATGTAGTTAAAGTGTATTTGGCAGATACTTTTTGTTTATTCGATCAGTCAAGTCTTCACAGCTTTCTGAAATGAATACCTGGAAATTACCTCTATCCTGGTTTTTCTTTCCTGCATTTTGTCCCAATAAAAAAAGTGAAATTTCACTTCTGGTGGGTTACAGAACTGTGCCGGTAACGAGACTGGGGATAGAACGGCAGTGACATCAATGTAAGATCAAAGTTTTACCGGGTTGGTGGCTTCTCTTGTAGTTGCCAGTACATCACAGCCCTGGGGTAATAAATTCCAGTGTAAAAATCTTATGGAAATATATATTTTTTGCATTCATTTCAGAAAACAAGGAAGATTTGTTTGTGTAAAGTAAAAAAGCACCTCTCATACACACTATAATATTATTACTCATTCCCTTTTTAGAAAATTTCGGGATTTGGAAGAAGTGGTTGTGTCGTCAAAGCGAGAAAAGGTTAGTCCTCCAGTGCTGCTACTACTTTTACTCAGTCCCATGATGATTGATACAATGAGTGGGAGATCTGTATGGTTATTTACAATGGCAAGGTGTAGGCTCTATCAGGAACTACAGGGGTGTACATGTGACCTGTATACTGTGTTCTTGTTGGCTTTCAACCTCATAAATTATTAAGTACTACAACTACAATCAAAAATGAATTTTTTCCCCTTTGGATTTCAAAACTGTGTTTTCCAAACACTTGATTGGTGAAATTTTAAGCTTTTATTAGGCAGAGACATTTGTTTTAATTATTTGAACTAAAATTTTCCTATTTGATGGTCATTCATAACTGACTTCAAAATCCTGAGAGTGCTGGATTGGGCAGAAATGATGTCCTTTAGTCACTAACTAGGCTAAGTATGCAATGTGTTTGTACATGACTGATTTAGTATGCAGCACAGGCGTTTTGGGCTTCCAAGCTCTCAAACTTGTGTTTTGTATACCAGTACTTAGCAAGTTGCATTCACACACTGCAGTTTTAAAGTGACATCATTTTCTCCTCAATCCAGCTCTATGAGGCTCACTAGTCAGTTTTGAACAGGAGTAATGGCGGACTGTTAATTTTAAAAAATTAGTCTCAAAGTAAACGGTTTTCTATTGAAATTACAGCTGAAAATTTTGCCAGTTGAGTGTTATGCAAACACATTAAAAATTTGAAAAAAAAAACTAGATGTCAATTTTTGATGGTAGTAGCACTTCGGAACATGACCCTTGTGAACAAGGTGCTATTAGGTTACAAGTGGTTTTTGAGAAGTTAAGCAGCTATAGAAAGTAAAATAGTGCTGATTCGGGACTTAGAATACTGTAAATAAAACTGAAACTCAACACTCATAACAGTAATTTAATTCAGTGTTTCAAATTGGCGATATTTCATTTATCACAACTGCTGAAGTTGCCAAGCTTTGCTTTTAACGCAATCCTGTACTTCTTGCAACGATCATGTTGCAAAACTATTTGGCATTCAAATTTCAAATATTCCAGTCAC
>BLFK01000887.1:694500-719500 GCA_014634185.1 Astreopora myriophthalma
GGGCAAAACAGTTGTATGTGAAACCCCAAAAATGTGATCAGATTTTGCATTTAAACAAATGTGTTGTCTCCGGCTGTGCCGTTTTCATCGATTTTCAGGATGTTAGTCAACTGTACTGCGCAGTCAAACAGCACCGCCTCTTTAATACTTTTTTTGACATGCAAATCAGTGGCGGGGTATTCAGCAGTTAAGCTATCGCCTAGTGTGTATGAAACACGAGGAGGGGTTGGGAGAACTCGAGACAGTTATGCAAACCCTCGACTGTGTCTTGGGTTTGCATAACTGTCTAGAATTCTCCCAAACCCTCCTCGTGTATAGATGAGGCTAGGTAAACACAGAAAAAGTCCTCAATTGCTTAATTTTTTTTCTCAACAGGCTTATCTTGAAAGCAGACTAGAGGAAGTAGCAAAGGAACTTGCATACGTAAGGTCGCAACTTCGGAGACACTAGTGAGCGCTGTGAAAAATCAACAGAAGTGTTATTCATTTTGCTCGTAAATTTGAAAGTGAAAAAAAAAATCATTGCTCTTTTCTTTGTGATTTTTTTGTTCCTTTTGATAATTTCCATTGGAAGACTTTTGCAGTTCCAGCGGTCACGCCTTCACTTCTACCGAAGATGTAACTTAGTACAATTTGCCTCCTTTTCAAAAAACCTTTTGACGATGTTGTCGTCCATGTAGGAAAGCGTCCATCTTTAGTTTATGAGAAACAAAAACGGGTTCATTTGAGATAAGTGTGAAGGTCATTGTCTATCGTCCACTCTTCGGTGCCTCGAGGCCTAGAGTTCCTTTACCGCCGACCAATAGGCCTTTGCATGACTTGATCACATGCTTGGATACCAGTTAGCAACGGTCTGCTGGATGGCAAGTCAATCAGGCGTTGGGCCTCTCAACAAAGCTTTGATCGTGATTACGCCTTGCTCTTAATACAGTGATAGCTTCTGATTTGAATTATTTGATTTCAGGTGTTTGATTAATGCTCCGATCACTGCATGAGGCATACTAGTATTTTAGATGTTCCGGGTGTGATCGGAACATTATAACGAGTGAAAAAATAAATTTAGCTCCCTCGCTTAGACAGTTATTCAAGGTAAAGATTAGCTAATGGCAAATATGTATCAGAGCGATACGTAATCACCGTCAAAGCTTTGTTGAGTGGTGCAACGCCTGTATGGCTTGCCATCCAGCACACTGTTGCTAAGTGGTATCCAAGCACGTGATCAGCTGATGCTAAGTGGTATCCAAGCACGTGATCAACTCATGCAAAGGGATAATTGGCTCAGTTGGAAGAGCACTGAACTCTAGGTTCAAATCCTTGCCGGATCAACAATCAGGGTCTTACAATAACTGAGGAGAATGTGCTGCCTCTGCTTGGTTTGCTTAGACAACTGCAAATGGTTAGACTTCTTAGTCTTCTCTCACAACCCTTGGTCGTAAATAACTTTCAGCGTGGGACGTTAAAGAACCCACACACTGTTCGCAAAGAGTAGGGGGCGTAGGTCCTGGTGTTGTGGTCTGGCCTTTGTGTAATCTCATGGTTGGGTGGGAATTGTTCGGAGATACTAGCTGCAGAAGCTAATCGAAAATCCGAGGGTAAATAAGGCTATGATGACGATGATGGGCGTGCCACAAGTGTTGTTTCCACAAGAAACTTTAATCCGCATTGGCAGTCTTCACCCCCAGCTGTTGAAAGCTTGAGATAACTTAAGTGGTAACTGGACAATACCCGACCAATTCTGCAGGCGCGGATCCAGGATTTTTTAATGGGGGGTGGCTAATATGTCGGGAAAGAACTCAAAACGAGGCTCAATTTTTCGCGTTGATCCGGCCTACTATCATTTCCGTTTTCGGCCTTGCTGGCTTCACAAGGTTTTGGGTACCCACGTATTTCTATATTTTTTGGGACCCATGCATGTATTTCCTTTTTTTCACGTATTAGATTTTTACGGTGGGCTTCTCAGAAGGGGGGTGGCTAGCCACCCAATCCACCCCCCCCCCTGGATCCGCCCCAATTCTGACCACTGTTGTCTTCTTGTGGCGTCATCGCTTTGAGAAGGAAACGTACAGGTAACAATAAGAGAAACGATGGGCTCTGAGAAAAAGAATTGTTCCGGCCTTGACTGACTTTACCTTTAGCTTACGTTGTCTATTACTGTTTTCGTCACCAGAAAAGGCAGGTCTCGTAACGATACCTCTTAGTCTTGCCCTTTGACAAGCAAAATAGTCCTGGGGTATTCATGTCCCCAAAGCTTTTGTCGGAAACTGAAGCTATTATTGTTGATCTATCAAGCGATTCGTTTTCAATATTAAATGATTTGTCGAAACATGATTAAGTGCAAAGAGTGTGTGAGATTTAGCGGCGTATTGTTTTCTATTGTTAAAGTGTGGGAAGTCGCTATGTGCCGTTTCCGAGTCAATGAGAGTTTACGTTGGTTTTGTGGTCCTGGGCTTGGCCTGGCTAGAATAGACTCCGTGTTTCCTTTGGGAGTCACGGAGGTTGCATTTGCATGACATTAGTGAGTTGATGTACTGCTACTTTTTTTCGCGATTCTCGGGAACGAATCATGCGCCAGTGCGAATTGAATGGGTTCTCTTCTCGTGTTCCCCCCGCAATTATGCTTCATAGTTTTTGACACTGACCCTTTGATTTTGGCACCTTTCGCCCAGCATTTTCCATTTTGATTGATACACTTGCGAACCATTACATCTGCCTGCCATTATACATTACACCTCTTAACTCTGGCTGGTAGCCTGAGTCAGAGCCCGCCGATGTTTCCGCGGAGATAGTTTGCGTAGTCCTTCAGTTCTCATTTATCTGATGGCAAATGTTTTAGAGCATACCAGTAAAGTTCAAAATCGTTCTTTTCTCTTTCGAATTATTCCATATCTCGACTTGACAACAAGTTTGTTCTTTCAAACATCACCGACATTTCACAGTTCCTTTTGTCCATCCTCTGGTGTTTTTTAATATTAACAAGCTGGAGAAAAAAAATGCAAGAATTCATGCCTTAATACGTCCTCCTTTCGAAGATGCATGGATGGGAAATTATGGCACCTGAAATACGCCCGAAATTTTCGGGGCTTTCGAGCAACACAGGCCTGCTTCGAACAAAACTGACGAACGCGAAACGTGAGTTCTTTGATCGTGTGGAATGTTTAGCCGCGTGGGTCGGGCCCTAAAAAATCGGCGGGAAATTTGTCACGCCCAAATTTCTGTTTTGCCTGTTCGTAGACATGTCGACTCGTTCACATAAACGTTATCAGAGCCTTCAGTTGATTTACAAAGAGTTCTTGTCTGTCGAAAACAACTGACTGAACAATTGCTGTCAATCTTGTGTCATATTGACCGAAGAGCACTCCAATCATCTCGCGGAGAAAACAAGACAACAGGGTCGACATTAGCACGTGATGTTCGTGTCTGTTTTTATAGAAAGACAGAGCGTTAAGTTTTCGTTGAAAATTTAGTTATTTTTTAAAACGAGGTTTTGTTGACAATTTGTTATCAATATTATTATCATTTTTTAAATGAGATCCAGTAGGGACCCTGCTGTCTGTTCCCAAGGGAAACGAAAATTTAATTCGTTCGTTGACGTCGGTGGTTCATAAAGTGGCTGGCTTACTGGGACTTGCGCTTTATCGGAATTCTTCGGAAAAAGTCGAGCATGCGGAGACACCATTGCTTGTGCAAGAAGCTGAACTTTCGATCCACTTTGGGCCACCTCATGCAAATTTATACTTGTAGTCTTGAAGGCTTTTTGATAATTGTAGCAAGGCTGATAACAATCAAAAAAGGCGAGCGGGGTTAAAAAGGTCAATGGAAATCCAAACTGTTCGAGATATGGGCGAATGTGAGATTTATTAGCAAATCGAGGTTGTTTTCATAGTAAATGCTTGAAAAAGTGGGTCTTGCTGCAGGTACGGGAAAGCACAGCATTTTTTTTACACGTCGTCGGTCTTTATTTGCATGAAGAGCCGGAAATATAACATAACGCAAATCATCTCAGAACGAAGTTGTTGTCACACTTTGTCACAGTCCGGGATCTGCAGATGAGATCCAACCAATCACCATAAATAAATTTGATCACATGATCAACTGAGACTCGATGTTCTTCGCGCTTTGAATGGGGCAGGAACGCTGATCGCCAGCAGGGTGAGTTGTCGAACTTGTTTACTGTTTTGATCCATGAAATGAAGTGTTTTTTTATTGAAAAGCAGTAGTAAATTGCAGAAAAAGCGAAAAGTTGTCGCTGAGGTTATTTTTCTCGAGCAAATTTCCCGTAATCGTGGTTAAAACATGACAACAAAGTGTCGCTCGTCAACCACGAGGTTGAGGAGAAATAGCTTTCATCCTTTTTTATCTTCTCGTCTTTAGTTTTGCTGAACGATCAATTGATTTGTAAGTTAACTTATGTACTTAGGTTAGGCTTGAAGTGGTCTTGACTCTGCAGAGTCTTCTATTTCGCCTCGTACATCTGTTTATGCGGTCCCACGGTTGGTCGCCATTTCTAATTTGTCACCTTCTTGCAAGGGTTCCGTCCTTCGTCCCACGTCAGTCGTTGCTTTCATTTAAGCTTCAGTCAGAGCAGAAGAGTAACTTTTTGCACGATGATATATGACTTAGATTGATTTAGATTTTCATTTGTAATATTTCGAGGTATCTTGGACTGTAGCTACTTCGTTTCCCACTTTTCGTGCGCTTAATGATAGCCATGCGCTATTGCGGGTAGGAACGCAGATTACACCCTTGCTTTTTGGGTCATTGGCGCTGTTTGCTCCCCATTAATCATGTTCTCACAAGATTTAAATTTCGAGTATCACCTTTGAAGTGTTGTGGATCTCATCAAATGAATTATGTTTGTCTTTCTTGTATCAGGTTTGACATAACGTTAAGACAATGACGGGGCGTGCTAGGGGTAGAAGCCGGGGACGAGGGCGCAGCAGCGGTGATGCAGCTCGCAGACCCGGGGAAGCAGAAGGTACACCTGAGCAGGCTGCCCCTCTGGGAAGAGGAAGGTCAAGAGGACCCCCACCCACACAAGCCCCAGCACCGGCTCCTCAGAGGCCTGTACCAGCCCAAGTGGCACCACCTACCCAGGCCATGGCAGCTATGAGTGTTGGCCAGCAGGAACAGAGACCACCGCGAAGGTCAAGGGACGTCCCTGATGATATAGCCACCAAGCCAGCCCATGTAGCTGACAAGAAGGGAACAACTGGAGGCAGGGTTACTCTTCTTACAAATCATTTCAAACTCAAGACAAAGCCCAGCTTTGGTGTTTACCAGTATAATGTCAGCTTCAATCCAGAGCAAGAATCCAAGAGGGTCCGTGTAGGGCTCTTGAGAAGCCAGACCGATGTCATTGGTAAAGTCCATGCTTTTGATGGAATGATGCTGTACCTTCCAATTCGATTGCCTGAGGCGAGTACAGTGCTTAACCTCACCCGGCAGAATGGGGATCCTGTCCAGATGACAATCACATATACAAATGATGTACCTAAGGACTCCCCGAGTATGGTGCAGCTATTTAATATCATTTTCAGGAGGTGTGCATTTTGTTTATTTGCTTACCTTTCTTGTTAAAGGAAACAACATAATGGTAGAGCTCAGCTTCAAACCCCAATATATAAATATACAATGCCATGCTTTGCACATAACAAAAATTATAGCAACCAGGTGTCTTCTCTGCCCTGACTCCAGGATACAGTGTTCAAATACTATACAAGATTTGCTTGTTATTATTTTTCTAGGCTGCCAAGAGTATGTTCAAATTCTGGTGAATCTTCGTTTGAACTTTCTGTGTCAAAGATTTAGAAGTCTTCCTTATTTAACTTGAGTATTTGTCCTATAGTTCTTTTAGGAAATGTTGCAAATTCTATTTTGTAAATTAAGCTTGATCCTGCTGATACACTGCTGTTGCAACTTAAACCAATCCTATCTCCATTTATGAGGGTTTGGCTGAAATAATTTACCTTTTGTTACCGTTTACTGTACTGTGACCATGGCTAACTAGAAGGCCTTTGCTGTTTTGGCCAATGCACATATGTAACACTTGTTTCTTTGGCAGCTTAACTTGATTTACTGTATTTACCCACTTTTATGGCCTTCAAATCATACCCAAAAATCACTCCTCACTTATATGGGTTATAAGTAGAGAGCTGATCAACAGTAAAGTAATCCTTGTTCAATTAAAATCACAGTAGGTTTGATGTGAAAAGGAGAAGTTGGGTAAACAAATCTGGCAAACTCAAGCACTGGCTTTGGACAGGGATTGATGTGTTACACTGAGCCTATATTGTTGTTATAGCTGTTGTAAGCACATAATTATGAAGGGGTTGATACAAACCTGTTTGAAATCAACTGCTTCCCGGAGAAAGCTGTTAATTACAAAATAGACATTTGACGAGGAGAATTTATTTCTGTTATTGAATCTCTTTGAATGTACACCGTGTTTGTTAGGTGCATGGTAACCAACCACCAGGCTTTGACAATCATTGGTTACCTGTTTCCCACCTGTTCTTTAATTTAATTACCAAGTTTCATGCCAGTCATCCTGATTATGAAGTTCCTTGTGCTTCTTAGCTGGGTGGTTCATTCTTCTACAAAAGGGCATTTCTTCCTTTCCACAAATAGGAAGTCTGTGTTAACCCTATAGGGTTTAATTTTACTTGCTCAACTAAAAAAAGAAAATCAAAGTGCAAGGGAATGCATGTGTGAAACAAATGCTCACGTATGCACAATATTCCTGAACCAAAACTGAACTAACATATATGAAACTTGCGGTCTATTTTCTTCTTTTAATGACACTTGGATGTAAAGTGTCTGAAGAATGTAATCATAACTCCTTTAAACACTAACCCAAAATGAAGAAAACAAGGTTTGGAGGTTCTAAATTGAGGGTGGACATATTCACAGGATCAACTCATGTACTGCTAAATGTTGTATTTTACTATGTTCTGAGCTGTGCACAACTATTGTATATAGTTAGAGTAAATAAACCCTCCAAAATTGAAAGTGACCTCAAGGTGAAGAGCCCAATGTGCTGAGGATTACACCACTGTGAATTTGAAGAACAAGCACAAAGTCTGGCATGCATGTGTTGTGTATGAGGGAACATTGATCACTGGCTTATAATGGCATCATCTTCTCATTATCCTTGAGATTTTTAAAGTAAAATGATGTATGTATGTTAAATGTGACCACAGATATTGTTTCTTAGTGTCATTTTAGAGGCAGTCCATTGAAGAAGTCACTGCAGTTATCAGTGATTTGATTACAGAAAGGCAGGAGTGCTTCCTTTCTGCACTCTTTAGCACTGTGCCACTGGCAAATGGTTGTTCTTTGTTAATTTCATTCCGTAGGGTCCTCAAGAACATTGGCATGCAGCAAGTAGGGAGGAACTATTATCATGTAACAAGACCCATCATGATTGACAAGTTCAAGTGAGTGTATATGGCTGTACTATAGTAGTACCCTTGCTTACTCTCTGTGTGCTATATTCTGAAATGTGCCAAGATTTATGTTGTAGCAGAGATGAATTTATGCTTGACCCAGAAATTGAACTGGGAATCAGGCAAAGGTAGCCTCTTGTTATTGGAAATTAGACCAATGGCTTTAATGGTTATTTTAGGTTGGAATTGTGGCCAGGCTATACCACGTCGATTATGCCGTATGAAACTGATGTCCTCCTTTCGGCAGATGTCTCTCACAAAGTTCTGAGGCAGAACACTGTATTGGAGTATCTCTATGACTTATACAGTGCCACGAAGAGAGACTTCCATGAGGAAGCGTGCAGGAAATTAATTGGTCAGATCATTTTAACACGGTATGGAATAATTCACATTAAAAGTTGCATTAGAAAGGTTTGATTAGTTTTCCACATGCCATGCCAAATTCACTAGCACGACTTGGTCTCAACAAGGTTGTCAAACTTAATTTTGTTCGATAGGTGATTCGTATGTCATGCTTATGTTGAACGTGATTCCATGAATTTTCATAACTTAATTCCATGAATTTTCAAAACTTAGTCGCTTACATTTCATCTCCAGTTAGTGAATTATTCTCATTTTTTCAGTGATAACTGTAATTGAAAAAAATAACTGATTGATTTGGTACATGTATGTTTCCTGTCCTTTATAAAAAGGACCGGAAACATACAAATGTACGAAAAAAAGTTCAGCAGTTATTGGGACAAATCATTTTTCTTTTTAACTACCCTACAGACATTTCTAGCAGTTTTCCAATTTCGGTGAACTTTATTATATCCTCACCATCCAGTTTTCAAGATAAGGAAAGCAAAGTCAATTTTGGTGGTTCATTGGTCTACGTCATTATGTTGCTATGGTAACAGGTTTCACCGTAAAAAATTTTGCCTGATTGAAAATGATCATCTGGGTGACTGAAGACCTGAGAAGGACTGTTGTTGGTGGCTGATGTTTTGACATCCTGTGCAGAAGCCATCTTCAGAGTCAAGTGATCGATTTTAGTCAGTTGTAAAATAAATCTGATGCTTTGATCGTTTCTGGGGGTAAATTTCGCAGTGGTACTGCTATCCAAAGTTCAGTTACTCCCCCAAACCAGAGAATTTATGAAGTTTATTTAGAAACCATTTCGAGCCACCTCAAGTTCTTTTTTTGGGACTAAGAATTTAAACTGTGGTTGTGTTATTTTTTATTGTGCACATTTTAACATTGTAACTCAAGGTGATAAGTGAAGGTCATAAGGGCCAGTCCAATTGTCAAATTGTAAATAACTGTTATAAAATGAACTAACAAATACATGTAAATGTGTGTTAAGGTGGGAAAGAGTACCTGAACCTTTTCTTAATTGTTTAGGTACAATAATAAGACGTACCGAGTTGATGATATAAAGTGGGACAAGTTTCCAAGTCATACGTTCCATGGAAGATTCAAGGGAGTGGAAAGAGACATCTCTTATGTTGAATACTATCAACAGGTGTGTCACTTGTGATCAACTAAAGAGCCGTGGGTATAAAAGGGAATACATGAAGTTTCAGTATTCCTATCATAACCATCTCCATGTTAATTCTTTTGACAAGTGATCCTCTTCGAACCAACAAATCCACATGTGCAATACACAAAATGCCATAAATTATTGTCCACATTACTGAAGAGCTAATATTAAATCATCTATGATCCTTCACCAAAGACCAAAGAATTGGAATTAGGTACCTCGTGATTGGATGTAATCCCCCAGTTGTTCTAGTTTCAAGATTTTGCTGAGAAAAATTTTCACTTACAATATGCTAAATTAGACTAGCCCCCCCCCCCAAAAAAAAACTATTAAACGAGCAAATGAGCTGACGATGAGTCTCGAAGCCTGAAAGCTGTGACAGTCTTCTTATACTTTATCCTAGGTTATGTTCATTATTTTTACACTCACATGCATTTAACTCTCAAATGCTCTCATTCAGTTTTTGTTTAGTAGCAGTTGACAAATTTCTCTCTTTAAGGTTTATAATAAGACCATTACTGATATGGATCAGCCTCTTCTGGTCAGTCGCCTGAAGAAGATTGTAAGTGAGAAAGAATTTGTAATGGCTTTAATTTGTTGGTATTTTGTTCCTGTTGCTGTTGATGTTGTGTTAATATTTGTTCTCATTCTCAGCCAGGACAAAAGATGAGGATCCAAGAAGGAGAGGTTCTCCTTGTTCCTGAGTTGTGCTTTTTGACAGGTAGTCAAGTCTTTTTTATTGATACTTGGTTCAGAGGTCCAGAGAGTATAATAATGGTTGATCCACGATGTCCCCAGCAAATTTTTATGTAGAAGTGTGCAGTACACCTATTTTCAAACAATTGTAACTCTTTTTAAATAATCAATGTGAGCAGTTGCCAAGAAGCAACTGGATTTTTATTCAGACATTTTTGCAAGTTAGGCTGGTTCTTTAACTGTGATGGTCATTCAAACTTCCAAAACATTTCTCACCTGCAGTTTAAATGTGTGACATCTCAGCTATTCTTCATAAAAACTGCTTAAGGAGATGGCTGAAGAAAGCAATTAAGAAATTTCCTTTCTGACTAATTGTCTGTAGCAAGAACAGAGGAGTTTGAAAGCCATATCATTTTGGGAAATAGATTTCTAGGAAGTGTAAGTCTCTTGACGGTGAATTTGGGGGGTACTTGGTGACCCCTGGAGGTCTCGTTTGTGTTGAAACTTTGGATAAACAAATTTCTCTGGGCATTAGGGCTCACTGATGAGATGAGGAATGACTTTTCACTCATGAAAGATCTGGCAGTTCACACCAGGGTTGATCCGAAGACACGTAATAAATCTCTTCTCACATTCATGGCAGACATTTGCAGGTATGTTTAATAGTTCTGTCATACCTTGGGTTGTTAAGGCAAATGCTGCAAGGCAGTTGGTTCAACCGTTTCCTCAAGTGTGTGGTGAGGTTTTGGTGAGATTTTTGTAACCTGAGGCTGTGAAACCAATATCAGTTTTCCTCAGAGCATCGCGAGGCGAAAATCTCACCATAAGTTCACAGCACAGTTGAGGAAATGGCTGAGCCAGCTGGCTTGCGAGGCATTTTGCCCAGCTCTTTCCTCAAGTGTGCAGTGGGCTTAAGAAGCAAGGAGAGGGAGTGGGCTAGGTATTGGGCATGCTAGGGGGGTCCACCCCTCGCCTAAATAAAATGCAGTTAAATGTAATTTAACAGAGTTAACAACAAAGAGCGGCTGTGTTCCCTCAAGGGTCTGCGGATTTGTTATGCACACGCGCCAGTGCATTCGTCTATGTCAACGTTCCTTCGTGTCCAACGGTGTTCTGTGAGGCGTTTACGGCAGGGGTCTGCGCTCCCTTGCATTTAGCGTTGTTTGTTCATGCACACGCGCCAGTGCATGCATGGAGCCAGCGTTGGTAAGCCTGGGCAGTCAGCGGTCTTCTATTGTCCGAATGCGCGTGGATCCCTCGTGTCTTTTGGTGGCGCCATTCTACGCTGAGCACAGTGTTTGGATTGTTCCCCCCCTACCCTTCCCCATTTTTCCACTGTATATTCTATATCAGTGTGACGGGTGCCCCCTTTCTTCCCTTCTGCGTGGGGGCTCATGGCTGGGTTGCCAGGATATGCCAGCCATGGGAGCAGTCTCATCTAGGAGCTGGCTGCCAATAGTGGAAGCTCCTGGATGTCTGGGGCACCCAACCTCCATTTAGCGATGCAGTTGTTAAATGAAGGAAATTTGCATGCTTTGGATGCAATTTTGCACACTCTGGGTGGGTCTTGTAATTACTCAAGACACAACACTAAAAAAAATTATATTTTTACATTTTTTTACAGTTATGTTTTGTTTTTGTTTTTGTTTTTCTCTTTTTCCTTTGTTTTAACTGCCAATTGTGGATAAAAACTCAAACTTTTAAGAGATGGTCATGATTTGAATGGAAGTGTCTTAAAAAAGTTGTCAACCGGCTGGTTTTGAGAAGGCCGTCGTCTTATTCATTGGGCTGCTTGGGATTTTTGGCTGTGGTATAAGTTAAAGTTAATTATTGGAGGACTTAATATTGTGATTTGAAGGGTTGACTTTATAATAGTAGGTATTAATTTTAGAATGTTCTGTTTATAGTAATCCTGACTCTTCTAAAGAACTAGCTGGCTGGAATCTGGAGGTAACTGTTATAGTTAATTTTATAGCTAAATTCTCCTTTATGTGGACATCCTATTTCAAAGACTCATGATATTTGTGCAAAGAATTGAAAGATTGGCTGATTATCCATTATTTCACTATCTTGGATTGCTGTGGTCACCCCTTTTATGGATGCATTGTTATTGGAACACTCCCACTTAACCCAAGAAATGTTGAGAAACAATGGCCTGCAGCTTGTGTCTCACTACCTCTTCCATCTCACATCACTTCCTTGTACGTCTATGCGTTGTAATTGAACAAAGCATGGTTAAGGCTTCTTTATTCACTTATTGTGGAGAGGAGGAAAACTGGAGTGTGTGGAGAATAAAACCTCTTGAAGCAGTGTTGACAACCAACCAACCAACTTAGCCCATGTACGGCACTGAATCTGGGAATCAAACAGGACACACGGGGTTTTCCTTTTCAGTCAGTGACTGGTGAGTTTCACCACCTGTGAAGAGCTCAGTCATGCACAACTGAACAAGTTGTGCAATCAAGAATTTTGCACGATACAATTTTGTGTCGGGGTCTCAGGTTTCACTGTTTTCTAGGAGTTGAGTTTCAATTTCTGCAAAAATTAAAAAATACATATATATAAATGCGATATTAGATTCAACAACCATCGAAGCCACATTAAGACCTCAAAAAATAGTTGCGAACTGAGTGAACACTTTGTGCATAACACATGCACTCATGATTTTGAAAATGATGTTGTGATCACACTGATCGAACAGAAACGGACAGAACAGCTAGAAGCAAATATGAAGAAAGATCTCCAAAGAAGGGAAATTTTCTGGCAATTAAAGTTGAATACCATACAGCAACATGGTCTTAATGAAGGAATAGTCTTAATAGTGTAACGGAGACCCTTCTGTAGTTTTGTGCACAAAATAGTTTTTAACATGCGTTACTAGGGAAAGTGTACAATCTCATAGCATTCAGATGTGAAAACCCTACTGTGACATAATATAAATGAGAATAAAGTTGGCTGATTAAGGCTGCGTTTACACGAACGCGGTTTCACATCGATACGGTTTCACGACTTCGAAAGCGCATCGAAATCGATGCGGTTTGCAAGTGTTTACACGGAACCGATTTCGTACTCTTTACGTCATGCTGAGGTCATCACAGACCAAAGCGATGTGGGTACGATTAAAGAAAGAATCCACCATTTTGAATCGAACAATGCAAATTTCGCGCCAAAATGGTAACCGTACTCAAATCGATGCGGTTTCGCCGTTTACACGACAGATGAAACCGTATCGTTTTGAAAACGCTCCACTTTTGGCAGCGGTTTCAAATCGACCTGGTTTCGGCAACGGTTTCGATCGGTGTCGTGTAAACGGAAGGCGTAACCGCATCGAAAGCGATACGGTTACAAATGAAACCGCGTTCGTGTAAACGCTGCCTAAGACGAATAAAGCTCAGCCCAAAGACCCCTGACAAAGGCAAATGTTGAAATGCGTCGGGTCAAAAGGGTTTACATCTTAAATGGTTGAGACTATTACCTTTCCTGCAACTGATATACATACATAATGTATGTATCTTTCATGAAAAATTGCAAGGCATCACTAACTATTTGTTTACAATATGCGCAGTTCTAACTGTTACACATTATTTTATGGCAGTTCGAAAAGGAAACCTTAACCTTGCCAGGGAGAACTCTGCCAGCAGAGAAGATTTACCAGAAGGGTAAAATGGTAAGTTAAGTCAATAATTTCTGTACCATTCTAAGCATTCACCCGTGTGTAAGTGGACCCTCTACTACGTTCAAATCAGGCCCAAAAATGGTCCCTGACATAAACATGAGTTGTAAGTATCAAGTCAGTCCAGTGAAGTAATCCACAAAGAATTAATATAACAATAGCCGTTATTTCAAAGGAGAAGCTAGATAATGAACTTATAATCTAGTGGCTTAAATACCTTGGTTTGCACAGGGATTTTTGCATTGTGGCTTGTTTTTCACTAGCTCATAAGTGTTGTGTCCGTAGGCAAGAAATGACCCGCGGATAAAACGGCCGACCAGAAAACTTGAATCTTACTCGAAAACTACTAACTTACAATAAGTTAATGCCACAACACATGCAATATAAACCTTTACTTCGCTCTGGGAATTAAATAACTTCTTATTTAACAAAAACCTTATTCATTAACACATCCATTCGTTAACACCATAACAAGCACAAACATAACCATTAACACTCGCATACAAAAGTGAGAACAGCCACAACATCAGCATAACCACAAGAAGAACAAGCATGGTTCGTTCTTATGCTTATGTCACAGTGGGAAAGAGGGTGAAATAAGGTTGCGTGTGCTTATTTCACAAGTGGGAGTGGACGGGAAATAAACATAGGCACAAGTGCTAAAATTGACAGTGCTTGTTTCATGCATGGGAACTTCATAGAGATGTGCTTGTGCATATGATACCTGAGATGCTAAATGTAAAAGCCGCAACATTCGAATGTTCCTGTTTTGTTTAATTGGTTAATAATCGGTGAATAAAAAGCTGTAAAGAAACATAACAACCTTTTTCCTTTAATCTAAACCTGAAATGAAGAAAACCTGGTTTGCGGGTTCAAAACTGGGGTTGACGTGTGTATGGGATCAACTTATACTCGGGTAAATACTTTAATCCTCTGCTCTGAGCTATGGCTAGAACACTGGGGAGTTCAGAGCAGATATAACTTGGCCTTCACAATAAGCATTTTCCATCTGATTTAAGCAAAGGTGAGAACATCTGGAGGTTTTGTAAATTTTGATGAATCACCCTCGAAAACAAAAACGGCCATCTCGTTTTGGCTAATTGATCTGCCTTGCACCAGGAATTTCCACTCTCGAGTACTTGCATGGTATATGACTGTTTCTCTGGTGTCAGGGATGTGAACTGTGCACGAACAAATTGTGGTTGTCACTTAAATTTGTCCTATACTAATGCCATATCTGAAGAAGTTACCATATGTTCCTTTAAGCCCTGGCTAAACAAGCAAACATTATCGTCTAACTTGTGGTGGAGGAAGATGACACTTTATTTAAAGAGGGTAACATGTCTGACTGGGGTGGTAGTCTGTGATTCCCTGTGGTCCAGTGACTTAACCTGATACTAAGCTTAAAACTCGAAACATGGTTATCCCAAGGGTGTATTTGGAAGGGATAGCAGTAGTACAAATTTATGTTTTGAAATGATGTTCTCATAGCCATTGGCACCCTAATTACTTAAGCTTCTTGCAACGAGCGGCTTCTTGTAACAAGGCTAGAGGGCTGGCTCAAACCCTGCAATACAAAACATTTTACAGTAACAATAACAAAGAAAAACAGTGGCCTTGTTTTTTTTTGTTGCCCAATTCTGAGATGCTTGTTGTTGGTTGGTTTTCTTTTTGTGTACTGCAGTATAGCTATGATCCAAAGACGGCTGACTGGTCCAGAGAGATGCGTGGTCTTCCCTTGCATAGTACTGTCAGTCTCAATAACTGGCTTAACGTATACTCGTCCAGAGACAGTGCCAATGCCAAGGACTTTGAGCAAACTTTGAAGAAAGTTAGTGGTCCCATGGGTATCCAAGTTGGAAATTCTACCGAGTAAGTATTACTGGTAAGGTAATGACAAGAAGGAGAAGAAATATGAAAATACAGTGAAACAAATTTTGGCTTCTTTTCATTGCATTTAGCATATAACATGGGGAAGTTCACCCCGTGATTTTAGTGCAGCTGATTCAGTGAAAATTGGCGGTGGTTTTGCGAAATGACCTAAACACTATGCAAAAATCAATTACGACATTTTTGCCACAGGCCCTTCAATAAGGTTTTTTATTTTCATTGGCCATTATTGCTAGCAAAATTTTGAAGTGGCGAAGTACTTGTTGTAAACCAAATTGTAAACTGTTCAACAGTTTGACTCCTGTCAACATTTCCTATATGAAAATGAGTAAACATTTCTGTTACTAGAAACTTTTTACTGTGTGTGCAGTTTGATGTCATCAGTTGTGATGTCATTGGTGCAATTTATTTTGTCAATCTTCTTTGAAGAGTTATTTGAATAACGAGTTCTAGCTGTCTGCAAGATAGGTTGTAAATGAGAAGAGCTATGTTCGAAGTAGTGAAAATTAGCCACTTTTCCCCCAGTGTGACCAGACGTACTTTCCCCTCTTACATGGTGTGGTAGAAATGAGTTCTGTTTTAATTTCCAACCAGCTGCCGGATTCCTGATGATCGCACAGAAACCTATTTGCATGCGATAAAAAGCAACTACAGCGACAGCTTGCAAATGGTTGTTGCGATTTTAACAACAAATCGCAAAGACCGGTATGATGCAATCAAGAAGCTTTGTTGTTTGGAGAGGGCAGGTAAGATGATCCCAATGTCTTTGCAAGATTATATTTTAATATTTTCTCTTCTTTGCTGTGCTTTCAACCTGATTTCTTGTTATTTTCAGTACCTTCTCAGGTGATTGTGGGACGTACTATCAGCAAGAAGCAGATGCTGATGAGTGTTTGTACCAAAATTGCCATTCAATTGAACTGTAAACTGGGTGGGGAAGCGTGGGCATTGGAGATTCCAGTAAGTGCCATTTTCTTTTTAGTGCACTTGTTTCTTACCACATTTAGATGTCTTCTGTGATCTATTACTGAACAGACCCATGGCAACACGCAATCTGTTTGTTTTATATAATAAAGAGAAAAAAACGAAACAAAACAAAAACACACGTAGGTGAAGTCATCTGTGAGCCTGTCCTCTAGTAGATCATATGTGAGAACCAGTCAAAACACATGTAGAATTGAGTTTATTATATAAAACAATATATAACATAGCATTGTTGAACTCTTCCAGTTAAAGAAGACAATGGTCATCGGCATTGACTGTTACCACGATTCGTCAACTAAAGGTCGTTCAGTTGGTGGCTTTGTTGCCAGTGTGAATCATACTTTCACAAAGTAAGTGTCGCAATTTCTTCTTTCATTGTACTCTGTCTTCTGGATACAGTAAAAAGCTGCATAAAAGAACAAGTGGATTAAGAACCTCCAGGCTGAAATTGGGTAAAAAGAACTCCATATACATAAGAACCAAGTCAGCCTGATAAGTTCAACTGCTTCTTATATATAAGAAAATGCTGGGTACCAGTTAGATTAAAAATTACTGGGTCAGGATAACTGTCATTCTAAAATCAAATTCAAAGCTCTACCCCTCATTTGTCTCTACCAGCAACTCCCTTGTAATTAATGACCAGTCCCTTGATTTGAGAGGATAGAGTCAATTAATAAAGCAGTGTCAGTTGTGCAATACAGTGTATAATTTTCAGACAGAATTTAAGAACAGCTTGAGGCTGATTTTTCACTAAGTACCCAATATGTAAGAACGGCATCAGCCTGAAACTGAAATACGTAGGTTCTTGTATGCGGCTTTTTACCGTGTTTCAGTGGTTGTGTATGTTAAGGGGGCAGTATCATGATGATTTTTCGTCAAAATTAGACATGTATTGGTGGTGTTACTAAAAACAGTGAGGAGCGGACCCAGCTCATTTGGGTAGTGTGTTCTCTTGGGAGCTTGAGGTCCTCAGTTCCTTGGTGACTTGGTGACTGTAAAACAAAGCTCTGACAGAGGAAGAGGGTAGAGGGCACAATGTCGTTTTCCATTGATACCAGCTTTTAACCTGATGGAATGTCAGTGTTAAATGGTGATTTTGCTTTTACTTTCTCTTTAGTGTGAAGCTAACGCTTTGATTTTGGCACTTCTTTATTCAGGTATTACTCAAGGGTGAGTTTCCAGCACACTGGAATGGAGCTTATTGATGGTCTTAAGACCAACATGGCAGGTAATGATTAGGGTGTTCTAAGTACTCGGTAGGTGAAACCAATGAGTATTTTCACACATGACCAGCTGCCATGAATCAGCGGCGGGCCTCGCAGGTGCCTTGAAAGGCCTTGAATTTTTAAAGATAAAATCCAAGGCTTGATAGTCTTTGAAACTTGCTATTTTTGGTCTCGGAACCCAACCCAGATTCTCTTTTGGCAAATACGACAATAGGCCATTTCCCAGGTTATGTCAGCCTCTACTTCAAAACGAGTCTGTGTGCGAAGTATTTCTTATCAACAGGGTTCGTACGTATCATGGAAAACCTGGAGTTACGGAATTTAAGAATTTCATTTTCCAGGCCTGGAAAGTCATGGAATTTAATTGTGGGCCGTGGAAAGTCAAGGAAAGTTATAGTTTTGCATGGTAGATAAATTATTGTAGATGTCGATCGTTACCCTATAACACAACTGTTGTCCTTAGCTGCTTTGAGGCGTTACAATGAGATCAACGGAGACTTGCCAGAGCGAATCATCGTCTTTCGAGATGGTGTGGGCGATGGGCAGTTGCGCACAGTGGTTGAGCATGAGGTCCCACAGTTAAAATCATCGTTCAGTGGTATTTCTGGAGGCTACAGGTAAGTGAATAGACACTTAGGGTCGGTTATTTAAACGAAATGTAATTTAGACCACGGTTTACAACAATCAGTTTAGCTCCAGACCTTTCTAAAGAAGTGAGTTGCTTCAAGTAAATAAATGCTTTTCTCCTCCTCTCTTGCCTCGACACGGTTTTCGACAATGAACAGCCTATGGATACTAGCATTGGCCAAAATTAAAATAACTTGGAAGGTGGTTTTATCAAGCGCCGGCTAAGCTGTCTAAATAACCGACCCTTTAAATATCCATGTTAACTGGCAGCGACGTTCGCGTACGCGTGCGCGCTAATGAATGGTTTCATTATGAGGTGGTTATTGGTAGCGGTGGTTTACCACAAGGGCTGCAACGATACATCGGTAAACCGCGATATTGTTTCCCACGAAACAAATATCGATATTTTAACAAGATACCGCGATAAGATAAAATTCGTTACATCAAGAAATTTGTGCAATAACTGGCATTAATATTCCTTACCCAAGCTCTGCATTTTAGCCCTTGTGATACGATATATAATGGATGGAAACATGAAAAAACAAACCAATCATGCTTTACGTGCTTCTCGTCTCGGGCTTATTCAAGATGACGAACAAACGTATGCGTTCTTATGTCAGATTGGTTAATATGGGAATAAATTATTTTGAAAGTCGTCAAAGTAAATGGTAACTATTCTTTTTGCGCACGGTAAGAAGTGCCCTTAGCTTCAGTAGAGATATGTATCGTAGAGATATGTATCGTGTCGCGGGAAAGTGTATCGTTGCAGCCCTGTTTACCACAGATTTGTTCTCAGTTGTCCCTTCCAATGGTTAATTGAAGTGAACACTCGTTTAGAAGCTGCACCATTTTGGTCCGATTTTGGGCTTACCTTCAAGCGCGGCAATAACTTCAATCACATGACAAATGCGCCCGAGGTTTTAGAACAAAGAACAGTTCTGCTTTCTGGCGTTAGCAAAACTTATTTAGAAGTATATGCGCAAGGATTGTTTATACCAAACGCTTTTCATCTGTTCATTTCGGTTTTCCAGACCCAAGTTTTCTGTGGTTATAGTCAAGAAGCGGATTAGTGCTAGACTGTTTGGCAGAGGCGATGGCATGAACCTGACCAACCCTCCGCCAGGGACTGTTGTGGATAGTGACATCACTCGCAAAGATTGGTAAATTGTTTTCTCCCAAGTTAGACAGGATTTGGATTAAGTTGACCAGCTTTGTCCGATTTCTTGACCCAGGACGTCTCTCTTGTTGTTTTCCTTAGTAACTGCTCACGTTATGGGTTGCTTCTCGTGAAGTGTTCTACAATAGGCTGTTTTACAATTGTTTGCTCAGTGACCTGGCCCATGAATGGCAGCGAGGCTTTTTATCATCCAAAACGTGTTGTGCATCCCACGGGAACGCCCTCAGGCGTCTTGTTTAATTTATGTTGCAGTCGAACCAGATCAAGCGTACTTTACTCTGAACTATACCAAACCTCCTTTGCCTAGTTTTGAAACCTTAAGAAATTTTCTCAGGCATACGAACTCGTGTTTGCATTTTTTCTTTCTTCTTGTAGGTATGACTTCTTCCTGGTCAGCCAGTCCGTGCGACAGGGAACAGTGTCTCCAACTCACTACAACGTGATTGAGGACACTTCCGGTCTGACCCCTGATCACTTCCAGCGGCTGACCTACAAACTGACTCACTTGTACTACAACTGGCCGGTAAGGCAGCAGTTATTATTCTTTTCGAATCGCCCTGTTTATTCCTATTCCCATTTAGCGATACGTATTTGTCGATGGTCACTGGGAGTTGGATCCATGACCTTATTACTATAGTGCGGATTTTCTACCAATGAGCTAGAGTAAGGAGCTGGACCATTAAAGTAGGTTCAGCTGAAGGACAATGTCGTTTTAAAAAAAACGGGTATTCTGACGTAGAATGTAGTTTTCACTTAGGTAGCTCGAAAACTAGCACAGAATAGTCTGGATCTGATTCTGCAGGCCGCGATCAACGCGTATTTCGCGTACTCCTAGAAAACCGTTTGTGACACTCCGTTCATTCTGCTATTGGGAGTGTGATGAACAGAGTACTGTTCCTTTTATACAGAAATTGGAATGTCGCAAAGACCATCATAAACCAGCTTTTGTTCACATGCAAAGTAAAACGAATTACCATCGCAAACATTGAAAGAGGCTGACTTGAAATTGTGAAATGAAAGTTTTGCTAGAGTAGCACGTCCTCAAGTTGATACAAATGGCGGTGAAATAGAGAAAATGAAGTTGTTGTTAACAGCACCAAATATTGTTGAATTGTTTGTCCTAGGGCACTGTCCGTGTGCCAGCTCCATGCCAGTACGCACACAAACTGGCATTCCTTGTTGGTCAGTCGCTCCACAAGCCTCCCAGCCCAGAGCTTGCAGACAAGCTGTTCTTCCTTTAAACGCCAGTCAAGTGGTAGTACGTTGTTCGTTGGCAGAAGAAAAACTGTGGAAGACACATTCACAAGTTGTGTTCGGCAATGGCATTAGTACTTTTGGAGCTGTTGAGCCCGTCGTCATTGCAAGTTGTTGCATGCACTGATTTATAAACTCGTTACGAGATGACCGAAGTTATAACCAAGCACGACCGTCGAAGAAACCGACCAAAGGCGTTAAGATTTGGATGTTGTGTGATTGATTCAGAGTTTATCTATAATTCCTTTGTATGTTTAAAAGTTAGTTCCAGATTAAATGAAAGTATTGTCACTCTAAACAAATATTTTTTTTATAAGAACAAAGGGTGAAAAAGTTACTGTTGTATTAAATTGTTCATTCCTGAAGTATAATTTGCGCTCATTGTTGTTTCTTACTCTTCCTTGTCCCTGTCTGTGTGTGTGTGTGGGTGGGTGGGTGTGTGTGGGTGGGTGGGTGGGTGTGGGTGCGCGGGCGTGCGCGTGTGCGTGTGTGCGTGTGCCAGAAATTGTCTATTTCTACCGTTTGTGGTTGCAGGAATCGTATGGGTCCAGTCTTGGGGTAGTCGTCGGCACGAAAACCTTGGGTACTTACCATTTACATGGAAAACCCGGAAATTGCGGTTGGAACATCAAATGCTACGCAGTATTCCATTTGGAACTTTTCAGAAATTATGATGTATCGGCATGATCAGTGGCTTTTGTCTGTTCTTTTGGGGCTTTCCAGTTCCTGTTGATACCAGTCAATTTTGTACGTTATCCAGCTTTTATTAGGACAAGCTGCATCATTTAATACTTACACCTAAAATTTCCACTCGGATGGTTCGTGTAAATGGTGCTTGCCTCCATGGAAGAATTCTCGAAAGTTATGCAAACCGTCGACGCCTGTCTCTTGTTTACCCACTGAAGTCGGCCCGATTTCCGAAGATTGCGTCGCCTTGCCCTGATCTATATAAAAATAGCTTTTTTTGTGCCACTCCTTGGGGTGTGTGGGCTTTGCCAGGAAGCGAAAGGGAAATTATTTAATACTTATGGTTACCGGTCAACGTAGTATGCGGTGTCCGTACTGAATTTTTTTCGAAGTACACATGCGTTGTGTTTATTTATGGTTCCTTTCTTTGGCGGCTTTTTCATCTCGATAACTGTGTGAAAATTCATCCTTGTAAGTGGGCTTATTAGAAGAGGACCTTAATGTAGATCTGACCTTGGGGAAACCAAACGCAAAACTGCACAGCTTTCAGTGGCTTAAGTGTGGAATTCTTATCTCTTTCTGTATCCAAATTTTTTCCTTTCTTCTATTCTGCTGAAGAACGAGGCGGAAAGGCCATTTTGGAGTTTCGTGTGCATTATCCGGTTTCGAACCCATCGTAGAATAGCGTAATTTAATGAAATTATCTTCCCCTTGTCATTGTTTTTCGTAGCGTATCCAGGTAAACACGACTTCAGTTGCCGTCAAGTCTGACCTCTTTTGATGGGTTTTTGTCCCTTAAACTGAAAGAAGTGTGTCGTGAGTTCCGTAAAAGGTTATGCTCAATTTTCAGTCCGATCTTAATTGGCCTAAAGAATTCAAAATGTGCATTATTATCGCACGAACAATATTTTGTAGGTTCTTTTCATTCTAATGAAAGAACCCGGTGACGTTCTCTGAGAGATTGACACTATTTGACGTCACGTCGTGAACTGGGGTAGAAATACCACGGAAGCTAGCAGAGGCGTGTGTCTCTCTGAGATTGAGGAGAATTGCTTGAGAATTTTATCCCAAGAGCTCAGGTAAACTAAATACCCATTGGAGTTTGTGTATTCAGCATTCAAGGTATTTAACTTCAACAAGTAATATTGACCCATTGAATTCAACTTCCGCTACAGGTCACACAACTCGCGCGCACGAATTTCGGACTACAGTTAAGCGGAATGAATGGGGCCTACCTATGGGCTGTAAATAACTATCAACAAAATCTCGCCGAGACATAAAACAAAAATAGCTCATTTCCAGTACCATGAGGCAGTCACCGACGAACGAGAGAAGTGCTGTTACGGAGGTGAAAGTGGTCGACGTTGAGAAACGAAGGACGAAAGATTCCTCCGGGAAGAACTATGTACGTAAGCCGCTGTTTTCACGTGTTTTTCTGATCTTCTTAGCATGAGTCAATTATTAATTCATCACTCATGGTTTCACTGGTATTAAAAATTAATTTCAGGGAGAAACGTTTGTAGATGAAGCCTGTTTCTGGATACTTTTCACTTCTAGGAATACGAATTGAAAGTAAGATGGTCGGACGACAGCCAATATAACATATTCCGTCGCTACAGCATGTTCTTTGACTTGCGGGTAAGTCTTTCGCTGAAGCCAAAGACGTAATCATCCTTAAGCCATTAAGTGGGCCAAATTAGGGTTTCGGTTTTAAGGTCTTAGCTATTGTTTACTTTCAAATCGGAACAATTAGCGGCAATGGAAGTTCAGAACATTGTTAATAGCTCTCAAGGGGAAAAAAAGAAATGTCGACATCATATCGATATGGGTAATATTAACATCGGTGTTGGAGTGCTTTTTTTTTTTTACTATTATCATTTTTTATATTATAGTTGGTTGCACAAAATACAACCCCCACCTCATACAGGGAGCATATTTTTAAGCTTATGAAACTTGTTTAGTTATTAAAATATTGGATTGCACAAAGTTAATAACTACTATCAAATTAACAAAAATTACGTCATGAATATAGAGATAATCTTGCGAAATTTGCAGAATGTTTGTTCTATTTACAAGTAAAGTAGATCCAGAATTACTTCCCTCTTTTTTTTCTTTCCCCCCTCTTTTGTTTTCTTCTTTCCCCCTCTTTTGTTTACTTCTTCCTCCTCTTTTGTTTTCTTCTTTCCCCCTTGTTTGTTTTCTTCTTTCCCCCTCTTTTGTTTTCTTCTTCCCCCCTCTTTAGTTTTCTTCTTTCCCCCTCTTTTGTTTTCTTCTTCCCCCTCTTTTGTTTTCTTCTTTCCCCCTCTTTTGTTTTCTTCTTCCCCCCCCTCTTTTTTCCCCACTCTGCTTCCCTCTATTTTTTCCTTTTTTTTTTGCTTATAGTATAGTTGGTTGCACAAGTCCATACAGTGACTATATTTTTATTTATCAAACTTGTTTACTTAAAAATGTATTAGATTGCACAAAGGTAAATAATTATTATTAAATTAACAGCAGTTAGGTCATTTAGAGAAATTTACGAAATGTGTTGAATGTGTATAGATCAAGAATTTCTTCCCTCTTTCATTCTCTTAAAAGCTATTGGTTGAGGTTGTAAGTGAGTGAAAGCCATTGCAAAATGCCTCTAGCTTTAATAATGATTCAGTAACAAATGTTTATTGTAATTATTTCTGACTGGAAGAGGAGCTTTCCCCAGGTGAGTTGATATCAGAAAATGATCTATTTCAGACAAATTTGAGTCTAGAGTGACAACAGATTCCAACTTGTGTGTTGGTCAATACATACCACTTTAACCCACAAAGAATGTGAACCACCAATTTAATCTACGTGTCAAGAAACAGCTTGACCTGAAACCATATTTACCCAGAATCAGTACACCACCACAATTTACACAGTCATGTAACACATTAGAGCCGATATGCTACAGGGCAGTACAGATCGATAGCAAAAATATGTCACCACTAATTCAACGATTAGTAAAAGGATAAATTTTGATAGAAATCTGGTCTATAGTTCTTGATAGTTGACCCTGAGCTTCTCAAACATTCATATATTGAATCAATGATAGGGACATATGTAATATCATTCAAACTCATCACCAATAGATGAGCTTGGGAAACTGGTGCCTGGAAAATCAGTGGGGGGCCTTATACGATTGAGGCATACCGAGAGGTATCCATGGCAACCCTGCAAACGGGAACCACCTCAGCAAGCAGCCCCACCGGGCACCGTCACACTGAACAAGTTCAGTGGAACAGACAATACTTACCTAACCCAATACTTACCGGGAGTCCCCTAGCCAAACTGGGAGTTGGTGTGGTGGGGCAAGAATCCCGCAACGATTCAGTGCACCGCAAAATGATCCGCGACGATCAGCTAAAGTGCAAGCTAAGCATATTACGCAACGCGAACCTGCCCTGCCAAGACCTATGGACCACCCCACAGATCAAGTACTGCCATGAACCTGACCTCTGACCGCATTGGCTTGAGCCTAACTTTGCCTAAATTACATTTAGCCGCATTAAAATATAAGCTAACCCTAACTCTAACTGAGATCAGATTGATTCACAATTTGTGGTTGGCAGTTTCAACTTTCAACATTTAGTCTTCCTCTGTGCTTACATAAACACACACACACATGCAGGGATGTATCCATTACAGAGGAAGTGGTTCAGATAGGTGTGAAATATTTGAGTTAATTTTCTGTAGTGAGTTTAAAACAATGTATCTCAATGTCTTGTCATGAAAAGGCAGACTTTTTGCGTGTGCAACAGTTTTTTATTAATTCATTAAAGAATTATAAGTAATTACTAGAATACAA
>BLFK01000887.1:724500-728878 GCA_014634185.1 Astreopora myriophthalma
CGTCACTTACATGCAGTCTGTGTTCACAGGCTTATGCACACCTTAATAACTGCATAGTAGAGTTATTTTTCACTTTGAATTTCATCAACTACATAATATTCTAACGCAATTGTAATAATAATGATAATAATGATAACTGAATAATATTAAATGATAATATTACTACAAATAATGATAATTAAATTGTACTAATTATAAAAAAATTAGTGCACACTCTTATGGGAGTTTTCTGTTTTTCCCTTCTCTAGTTGAGGACTAAGAGAATTTTTGGAAGGG
The DNA here is from genome assembly GCA_014634185.1 of Astreopora myriophthalma. Classification (NCBI taxonomy): domain Eukaryota; kingdom Metazoa; phylum Cnidaria; class Anthozoa; order Scleractinia; family Acroporidae; genus Astreopora; species Astreopora myriophthalma. The sequence continues at coordinate 724,777 of BLFK01000887.1, forward strand.
TTAAAAAACAGATTTAGCAAATATTCTGAGTTTTTCTATTCTGGAACAGTTCTAAAAGAATGGCATCTTAGAATTACACAGCTGATGTAAAAGCAGTGTTACACGTGGCAATAAGTAACATATTTTTTTGTCTTCAGCAATGAACTTAAATGCCATATAACAATTTTAAAAAAATCTAAAATAAAATACAAATTTAAATATTTTTCGATGATATGTACCATTTGTTACATATTGAAACCTACCAACCATAAAAAAGTCAAGGACTCTGTTGGCAAAATGTTTAAAAGCCAGTGCTTGTGGAAAAGTGTATCAAGGGACAAGGTTGTTATTGTGGTGCTGCATCATCAGAAAGTGAAAAACTAAGATTTCATGACAGTAAAGATGGCAAGACAAATTGGCTAAGCATTGGTCCTTCATAAAAGCAAATTTTCTCATGATTTATGCTCCTTAGTGACTGATCTATCTGCAGCAACAAAACAGAAATTCAGTAGCCAAAATCTTGACTTGTTGTTGAACAGGTTAATGGCAGCGTCACGTACAATACAATGCAGCGCTTTCTGCATTCCACGATGCAAGAAGACAACTGGCTTCAGCTCCTGCTTCAAGAACAGCACCCGGTTCAGTCAACTGAACCACATCAAAAAACTGACATGAACCATTTACAAAATGGCCAACTGCATGACTTAGACCCAACAATGGTAAGCACTTCGATAATCACTGAAATTTGAAGTCTATTAAAAGTTAAAATTTAAACAGACATGAAGGAAGAAATTAATGGTAAAAATTTGTAAGACTTGTACAATTAAAGTTAAGCCTTAAATCATTATTGAATAACTGCACTGTAGGAACTTAAACTCACCCTCCTGTCTGTTCTGCAAGGTGAATGCTCAGAGTGTCGGGGTGACAGGAAACAATAGGAAGAAGGAAGGGAAAATGCCTTCTCCTTTGACAATCTTAAACAATTGTATGTTATAATTATTATATTGTGTATTGAAAATGCATCACGTTTTTCTTAAACATCACCTGCAGTGGCGGATCCAGACCTAGAGGTTGGGTTGGGGGTGGGGGGGGGGGGGGGGGTAAGTAATGTTTAATAAATGAGCAGCAGTCTTTTATCAGGTTTAGAATCATGAGCCGAAGGCAGTGCAGTGACAAAGTGGTCTTTGAATATTTTTTTCTGAAATGGCAGAATGGTAGGAAAAACAAAAATCCTGCAATCGAGCCTTGCGCCTTCACAACTGACAACTGAACATTAAATATGCTCTCACCATTTGTTGTGTCAGCTGTTGTGTTGATAATTAATCTTCATAAGTCTGATAGAACACTGCGTACTAATAAGGAGTCGATATAAAGTCACTGTGCGTGATGTATTATCGACCATTTGATAGGTCAATGGCCTTTGTACCTGGTCAGTGGCCTGGTCAATTGGTGAATGGCCTTTTTCACCTATCAATATCAATGGCCTATTAATGGTTTTTTGAAAAAGAGGGGGTTTTCGTGTTTGGCCCGTCTGTGGTTCTTGACATTTTTCTTGATTTTGAAGCAGCTTTATTATAACCAAAGTATTTGGGCCAAGAATAGGAGCAGGCCCCCCAGGCCCCTCCCCTCAAACAGCTAAACTACAGAAAGACACTTAGTATAAAAGGGGATGGTGGATTTTTAGCCCATTAAATGAATGAAGTGATTTGCCGATGGTAACCTGATCCTAGTTTAATGGCCTAGTTTCCATGTGCCTCAGAAGTAGAGCATGAGAAATAGCGATCGGAAAGTCACAGGTTCGACTCCTGTTAGTAGCACCTGGATTCTTTTCCAGGTATGCCCAAATCACCACGGATAGTAATACATCACTTCCACAGAAACTTCCACCTTTTACCAAGAGAGGAAGAGCTAAGAGAACATAGGTATCCCCCATGCATGACTCTCTATCAGTAATACTTTTTTTTATCTAGTTTCAGTACGAGGTCATGACACTAGTTATTTAAAAAATGGATTCCGATTGGTCCATCTTGTGAAATATAAACCGCGTGGTCTTCGGCTGAGGTTAAAAATCGCTTCCACACGTGGCATGAAATTTAATGATCAGATAGTGTTCTCTCACCTCATCCTCTCTTGCTTTTACTTCATTTGGAACGGGCTAAAAAAAAAACTGTTCGTTTTACAAGAAAGGATATTTAATTCCTTGTTGTTCCTTTTTCTTTCCCAAGAGCTCTACATACTCCAGTATATATGCAAGCATCAGAGCTCCCCCACCAAGAAGGTAATGCACCTATCAATGTCAAACTCCAGGTTTTGTTTGTGCTTTTGGCACGTACGCATTGCCCCGTGGTCGGGAAACGCCATCTTGGAAGACGGAGAGAACTTCCCCCTCCCCAACCCTGGGGTTGCATAGCTGCATCTAAAGCCGGTGACACACGGCTCAACATTTGTTGATCAACAAATGTTGCAGCTCTTGTACAACAAATGTTGAACAATGTGTCATGCCATGTTGAATGATGAAATAGGCCATTGAACATGTTGAGCGTTGTTGAACGCAGTTGAAAGAATAATAATAACTTTATTTAAGTCTCAGGTTATCTAGCCGAGCACGAGTGCTCTACTAATTGGGGAGACTACAAATTAACTGAAATCAGAACAAATTACATCAAATGAAAATAGAAAAATAGTGACAAGCTCTAGTCCGTTCAACAAGTTGCTGCAACATCGTTCAACATCTGTTGAGCAACACAATGTTGAACTGTGTTTCACCATCTTAAGCTTTTTTTTCTTTCTTAGCTGTGACTGACAAGAAGAAATTATACGTTTTAGGACAACGGCTGATCCATTCAAATTTCACAGCACAACCACTTTAGCTCTGTAATTAATGAAGTAATTTAGGTGTTTTGTGAATTTCATTCTCAGAGACTCGAGTAAAACATCGAAGTATTCTGCGGCCATCCACCATGATGTCCCAAAGCCAAAGGTGTTGCGCTCGCAATCCACGCCCTGTGAGTTCACATTTTCTATTTTTATCTGTTCTTCTAAACGGTCCTAAACCACGAACGCAGCTGTTGATACCGTAAATGAGACTGGTATAGATCAATAGGTTTCGTTTGACTTGTCTGACTTGCTATCAGATTTGTAAGTTTAAATAGGAGTGTTCCGTTTTTAGAATTCCAACACCACAACTCATATTATGGGTGCATTAACGTAGGTTTAAATAAGAAAGTAAATAAATAAATAAATAATAATAATAATAATAATAATAATAATAATAATAACGGTAGAACTCCACTACCTATCGCTGCTCAAAACAATCGTCAAAGTGTGTCAACGTTTCATTTTCCTTTCCAAAAGATACATTAGAATATGCCACTGTGAATGTTTTGCCAAGCCATCCATCGGCAAGGAAGACTCCTGAGTTTATTGCTGAAAATGCCAGGTATGACTACTGATGTAAAAATGCTATGAGGGTGCAACAACGCGATCCCACTTCACCAGGGCGGCTTCCGAAACCAAATTATTTTCCCGTTTCGGCTAAAACTCACATATTTGAAGTTATCACAGCAAACCTCTGCTCTCTGCTTGTTTGCCGCATTTCTCACGGTCCCTACAAAGTATGGGCTGCCTTTAGGTTATTTGTCAATTATTCTCTTGCTTTAAGAAGTTTTCGCTGGGTCGGTCCACTAGTGTACTGGTGTTCATTCTAAGATGAAAAGTTATCTGGATAATAAGAGAAGAGCCCTCCTATTGATAATTTTCACTGACGTGACCAGTGGCGACATTTTTTTCCAGAAAAAGAAGTAGGAAATGATTGTGAAGTGCGGGTTAGAAATGAATTGAGGAAGTGATCCTCACACTTTCTGGACAATTTATGCAACAACATGGCCGCTCTCTTGTCACGTGAAAAGGGTCCAAAGCTTTCTTCTGCTTCTTCGTTTTTTACTCATTTTAAAAGCTACGATGCGGGTTAGAAGTGAAGGGACGGTATACACGATACGAGCAAAATTCACTCCATTTTTCCCCTCCTCCCCCTAAACAATGTTAAAGTAGGAACATTGGATAGACATGACACAACAAGGATAAGTGTCAATGTTCGCAACGTCGTGTTTGGGGGGGGGGGGGG
>BLFK01000887.1:736440-746836 GCA_014634185.1 Astreopora myriophthalma
AAAAAAAAAAACACCTTTGTGAAACAAATTCCAATCCGTTTACAGAATACGAGTATAAAGGCCTATTGAAAGAAGACAAAGACAAGTTACTTAGTGACACAGAGGCGGGGTGACCATCACGGCCATTTCCAGTGAAACATTTCCTCGTTTTCTTCGGCCTTTTTTTCAAAGTGAGTCCAATTGCGAAGTCTTTCCTATGAAGACGAGTTCATAGTTTTACCATCTCAGAAAACTCGCACTTGGACTCGCTTTGAAAAAATGGCTGACGTGAACTGGGAAATGACCTTTTTCTGGAGGCCAACATGCTGTGCCGTCTTGAGCAAAGTTTGTACCCCCGAGGGAGTAAAGTGATCGGAGTCCACTAACATGCCTCATATTGCAGGGAGGAAACAGAGCCAAAACGCTAATAATAAGGTTTTGTTGTTTTTCTTAGTTTGCATCGTTTGTCCTGTCTGTGAAGTATGGAGGAAGGTCTGTATTTTGGTTCCTTTTATTTTGATTTTATGCCTTTTTCTTTGGTTGTAAGATCCGCATCACAGCTATACACACGTGCCTGGGGTGAACATCTCAGGCATTTGTGCATAACTGAACATGTTGCGCCCTGAAATCGAAGTTTGTGCGCCGTCGACAGCGTGAGGAGGGGATTGTTGCCGTTTTATGGCGTGGTTTTCGTCTCATTCAAGATCGAAAAAGGCCATACTTTTATTACTGCTTGGAATACAAGGAACTACAGTACTTTTTTTGGTCGGAAATACCTGGGCAGTCTCTCATCCTTTGCAGAGCGTATTCCTTCGTAACCGCGGAAATTTTCTCCTTTTTTATCCCCGACCTCGTTCCTTGGGATTTTCTCCTCCGACAGTGGGGCGGAGATACGCCCTGGGAATAAGGTTGTTTCCATCCTCCATGTCCCGGCTCCCCCCGCCCTCCTTTCCCCCACCCCTCCTTTCCCCCACCCCTCCTTTCCCCCACCCCTATTCTTCTGCATTGGTTGATGCTCGGTAAGTTTCTTTCCTTACCGGTGTAATATATTGTGTTTTACGTGGCAGAATCCGCCATTTTCCCATAGAGCTTACACCCAGTGGCCGTTACGTGATTGGCAAACACGCGTTCGACGGTCTGACGGAGATTGTGTCGTTTTACAAGCACAACGCCTTGTTTTACACGCAAAACAAGAACCCCGTCAGCTTGGGAGATTCATTCCGAGGAATGTAGACTCGCTAGAGTCCACATGCTGTTGTGGGTTTGCGTGATAAAGTCAAAGAACGTTTCTGCGTGTAAACGGTAGCACGTCTTGACGTAAGGTTTTCGTCAATCTGTTGATGTCTTCTAAAAGTAATTGACCTTAGTCACGGCAAAATGGAATCTATTTATCGTACACTATACTAAAACAAAATGGTTAAAATAAATTTTCCTTAATGAAAACATTGCACAGCTGAAACAAATTTTGAAAAGTGGAAGGAGGAATAGGCCAGTTCAGAGTTCACGTCGGCCTCTGTTTCAAAACGAGTCCGAGTGCAATAGTTTTGTAATGGACCGAATTCACAAATGGCGGCCGATGAATTATTCTTTTGTCTTTATGCTAATTCACCAGGCTCGTTAGCATGCAAATATTGAAAAGAATTTGCTTGAAAATGAGGCTAGTGAAAAAAAATTAGCATAAAGACAGAAGTAATTTATTAGCCGCCATTTATGAATTTGGTCTATGGTATTTAGTTTCTTTGCATGTGAATTAAAAAAAAAATTTTAGTAAGAAAGAATGGAAAACAAGGCTGAAGCGAACTCAGAATTAAATTAACCTGTTGGCTGAACTATATACCCGTCCTTAAGAATTTAAAGATACGCTAAAACAATGTATGACAAAGACTATTATATATTTCATAAATTTCGATAAAAATTATGACTTAAACAAAAATGTTTCTCGCAATTAAATAGTTTCAAGAATGGTACCAGGCGCAATGAAAGCATGCATAAAATATATACTTTTAATTAAAACAGCTACACTGGGGAATATGAGTTTATGCACTAATAATATAGTTTCGAAACCAAAACAAAGGTTATCTTGAAAAATGTTAGTTTTGCTCGTCAGTTTTTTATGGAGTTTTTGCTGTTGTAGTTGTTTATGTAGCAATGGTTTTTACCTGTGGCGTTTCTGAAGACTAACGGTAGCGATGGTTACATTTTTGTAGCTCATATCTAGAATGATAGTGAAGTTAGCGAATTACAGTGAATTTTGTAACATAGATGTTAGAACAACGGTCCTAACAAGGTGATTTTCCTACATTTGTAAACGACGCAAATATGCGGTAAAATTCGTAAAAGGGAAAAATTGATGCTAAATTAAATTGTTTTATATCCCGCAACGGAAGGATAAATTGATTTAAATAGTGCCCTTAAATTGTATCGAATCCCGTAATCCGGCGTGTTCGGTCACATATTGGACCCTCATTCTTGTCCCCAGAGCCGCTTGGTCTTTTTAGCCGCGGGAGGCGTCTCGTGCCCAACCTCCGGCGGCTCTGGGGCTCTGGGGCTCTGGGGACGCTTGGGCTGGGTTTGCTTGGGGTATGATTTACTTCCGGTTTGCGATCACTCTTCAAGTTACACGACGGGAAGGCAAACTTTCACCTGTTGTTTTCGCAAAACTGTTATATGACTTTGGGTCTTGATAATCAATACGAACTACTTCTGGAACCGCCATGGCAATTCTTGTTCTTTTGCGGTATCCGTTTAAATTTCCCAGAGGCAATTTCACTGTGGGAAGATGGTTAGGTGATACATAACAAATTGTTTCCCTATGGTATGTTGGTCCCAGGCAGGACCTTCGTAACGCCGGTCAGATGCTCTACCACTACTGGGGAGCTAGGTCGTTTATCTAGGTTCTCATACAAAGTGTTCCAAATGGTCTATGGGCTTGACAGTGTAATGTAATTCAACGTGATAATGCGAATTATCTGAATTCAAACTGCTTATCAGTTCTTATCAATTTATTATTGATAAGTCGCATTATTACTTGTTTCCTCATGGTCTACAGCCGTTTCTAATGAGAAAAAGGACTGATGTTACCCAACTCTTACAAGAAGTCACATGCAACGCAAAGGTAACCTTTGCAGAACGGTCCATTATCCAACGCACAAAAAGCCAAAGCACTCGATATTGGGTGTCTTGTCTTACAAACTGATTTTTGTGGACTGTGAGACTATCTTCATGAAATGGGTGGGTGGGTGTATTTCATGCTATACAACTTTCATATTTCGGATGGGGTTTGACAGGAGAAAGGGAGCCGGCTCTTTGACAATGGCGTCGATTTCACAAAACAATTCCTACAATTTTAGGCCCATGCTTGTTCCATTTCAGCTTTGAATCAAACTTAATGCTAGTGTATTAGACTCAGCGAGTTACGTTCTTCTCCGTCCATCATATACTAATATTCCAGTGGACTTCATAATCGATAAATCCTAAGGAAGTTCGTTTGTATGTGTGCCAAGTAATAGACAGCAGAGACATGCAAGAAAACTAGTCAAGGGCGATGAAAAACCTGTACAAACACTGAACAAATGTCGCATTTTGAGACGAGTCGTCCACAGCAAATAATTGTCACACGGAATTCGGGCAACGTTTTTCGTTTATACGAGGAAATAATTGTGGAAAAACTTATCACCATATAAAATTTGCTGTCAAGTGGACCAGGTTTATTCACTGCATTTAAATTTAAACTATTCTCTCGTTACACCATATTTGCCAGATACAAGTTATAATTTTTGGCTTCTTCAATCTCAGAAGAACCCAAAACAATTAGAAACGTCCACTTCATGCTAAAAAAGCTTTAAGCTTATCTTGTAGATTTATAGGTGATGATCCACGCCTTTTTTTCCTGGAAAGAACAAGTACAAGCCTGTGTTAAAAACTGGGCACTTTTTCTAGCAACTTGTCTTGCAATTTTGTCGCGACACAACTGATCACAATTTGCACGCAAAAAAATTCCTTATGTAACACACCCTGACACAAACATTACTCCAGATTTTTCTTGGTTTGTTCCTACCTTCCGCAACGCTTCTGCGCGTTGTAACATTTGTCTTGCAACTTGTGTCGCATCAACCCAATTAAAATGCTCCTTTGACCTCATGTGATAATCGAAAACACGTGACAAGTTGCACGAAACGTTGCCCAGTGAACAACTCGTCTCGCAACCTTCAAGTTAAAGTTATTGGTTTAAATGCAGAGATATGTAGCACTTGAGGATTGCACATTTGGTACCAAGCTTTCTAGTTTCGGCGATTTAAATACGTCCATTATTGACCTCTCTTTTGGCGAGAATTTTGCAATGTTTGGATGCTATTTGAACTAGTAGGCCCAATCGTTTTGAATCATCGGTACCCAGTCCCCTGCTCGTAAGAAGAAGAAAGATTGGAAACGGGGTTGGGAAGTATTCATCTTAGAAAGCAAATTCTATCAGACGTACCTTGGGGTAGCCTGAACTGTCAGCCGTTTCTTCACCATAGCACCCGGGGGAGGGGGTGCAGAACTGTCCCCCCCGGAGGATAGGATGAAGATGAAATGACTGATTTTTCAAACTACAGGTTAGGGATTTTTTAGTATTACCTTTGTCATGTCAGCTCAACTACATATCTCAACCAAAATAGACCATTACCGCATTCCTCCCAGTCCGCCACGGTAAGATATGAAACGAGGCTGGGGTGGATGAAATTGGAAATGGCGGGAAAATGTTTGCTTCAGCCATTTTGATTGTTATCTACCCCAGCCTCGTTTCATATCATACCGTGGGAGACTGGGAGAAATGCGGGAATAGAGAATATACCGAGAAGCCTGTTACCATTGGTCATCTCTGACTGTGGCAAACCGAGTTGCGGACCAATCACAGGCGGGTTTCGCGACGGCAGACCTACCTACAGCTTACACGGAGTACATTGTACTTACCAATTATTAACAGAGTTGACAAGTGCGGCGACAGAACTTCTGGGCGAAGGCCTTGTTTCTTACAAATCTGGCACAATGTCCGCGGTACATGCCAAAACGTGAACACATTGGGAAGGCATCGACACATCGAACTTTAAAGAAATTTACAAATATGATATGGGTTGGAAAAATTAGTATCCTTCCTAGCAATTCGAATCTAGATTTGTTAGATATATACACACGTAAAAGAGAATGCTGCGTAGCTAAATGACACTTCATATTTCGCCGCCAGATCTTTGATTTCATGCAATGATTTAATAGTTGGAGTCATTGTACCTTTGATGGTTGGAGACCATTGGGTCTTATGAATCTATTACAAAGCATAATAACCAGAGGTGCAAGTCTCGTTTGTATGATCACAAAGTTGATGAGAAGGCCACCAAATGCACATACAAGCACTTGAAATTTCAATTAACGGCTAGATTGCAGAATACCCGGCCCACTATTAGCTTATGAATAGGATGTATTGTTATCAAAGTCTCGTTCTCACGGAGCAGAAGGCAATATGCAAATAATGGGCCGGGTATTCTGCGATCGCTCCCAATTAACTCTCGGAGCCCCGAGACGCACTAATGGGAACGCCCTTGCTGAAGTTTGCGTAGGTCTCTGCACGGACGGTAATTTTCGTTCATTACGTTTCGTTCTCGGGTTAGGGTAGAGTAACCTGTTGTACGAAGAGCTTAGTACACTTCAGTTTAGCCCTCATTCTTCAGTCAACTACTAGCAACACACAAAACAAGCTTGAAGAACTTTTTACAGTGAAAGGGTCTGAAAGGCCAAGTTTCACTTACTTCCTCGTCTGTCGACATCATTGTTGTAATAATAATCTATGGCGGCCTGCATGTCATAACTCACGTCATCTGTGAAATACCGTAAAATCCTGGTTAGAAGCTTACACTGCAATTTCGTAAGGAATTTTGAATTTGCTTATAACCAGGGGGTGGGGGAGGGGGTACAACAAGAGAGCCTTACTGAAGCGGAGTAAAACAGTATTTTGAAACAAGCTAATAACAACACGTACTTAATTTCATCACAAGAAAACCTTTAAAAGTCTAACCCTAACTGTAGCTGGATCATAACAAAACAAGCTGAGATTTTTTATTTCAGTTGTACTACACAAGATTAATAAGCTAGGGTTTTTCACTTTAAAGCGGAGGCGCTTAGAACCGGAATAAAATGTTTGTTCACAAACAGATGGGCCTGTAAGCAGGGGAAGGACAGGTGTTATGAGCACGGAGGTTATAACCGGCGTTTTACGGTATTCAGGCAAAGTTTATGCATTACTATGTGCTACTTAAGCAATAGAGGACTTTTTCCGTGTTTACATAGCCTCATGTAAACACTCGAGGGGTTGGGAGAATTCGAGACTGTTATGCAAACCCGAGACGCAGTCGAGGGTTTGCATAACTGTGGAGAATTCTCCCAACCCCTCGAGTGTTTACATGAGGCTATATAAACACGGAAAAAAGTCCTCTATTGCTTTTGTAAAATATTTCTCAAAAATAATTCGACAAATGAAGGAAAATGCAGTTTGTTTTACTTCTTGATTGAAACAAGTTTTCTCGATAACCGCTCATATTTCCTACCAGCCAATCAAAACGCGCGTTTGACAACACAACCAATCAAAATTCGTGAGATGTCAGAACCGTGTTTACATACTCTCATCTAAACATACCTATTGACCAATGAGAGCGCGTACTATCCTAATTATTTTATAAAAGCAGTTAAAGGTGGCTCCTTAGACAATTGACAAATATGTATGAAGTCTGTTTTCGCAACGTGGGCGAGACAAGATATGAAAGGAATACTTTTTATGCGGAAATACTGAATGAACGGCTACCTCCGTTGATCGTGTCCCTCGCATCTGTCGAATGAAATTTAGAAGAAATGACAAATAAATACCAAAGAAGTTAATTGCGTCATTTCCATGGCTACTCAGCCTTAGGCCACTCCGGCGAAATGAACAGAAAGCATTTCTTAGTTCAGTACCGGCCCGGCATTCACTGCGCTACTAGCGTGGAGCACGCTGTTATTGGCTACGCACAAAAACCATGCAAAAGTAGATTACGACAAAATGTTGAGGAGGTAAAATACTTTGATGTAAAAAAACCCCATTCATTTTGCGAAGTTTCGAAACGAATGAAATTTGCTATGTGAGAAATTAAGATTGCATGAGTAGAGTCTAGATTTAAAAATTGGAAATAGCCAATTTACCTTTTAGAAGATATTCGCCTTCATCCTTTTTCTCCTCCAAGGCCTTGGTAAAAATATCTGAGTCTGAAAACGGAGGAACTGATCTGAACGAACTCAAATACAGAATACAACACAACGCAACTAACGCAAAGCTACGCAACACAGCAAAGCAACGCAATGCAATGCATTGCAATATCTTACGGCCCTCAATTATAGGGAGCTTTAGCAACAAGGACGGTAACCGCATCGAGAATGAGCAAACAATCGTTCTGAGATCAAGACGATTAATTTTTCATTCTATCCAAACTTGGACGCCGTTAATGCCAATTTCATTCTTGGATAACGTGGACACACATCGCGGGCTCGTGGAATAATTGCGACTTATTCTGCGCGCCGTCAAATTGTGGTTGGTTCTTCTAGCAGCGGTCATTTATAACTTGTTTTATCTTCGTGTTCGAAATTTGATTGATTTAACAATAGGCTAGTTCCATTTGCCTTCAATTTACGCCATGTTCAGTCGTGAGTTTACCCGCTCTTCAGATTCTATCTATAAGTGACGTATAGGATTCTTTTTCCCCTCCCTTTGTCACTTTGCATGACGGCTCAGAAAATTGCCCAACATGAATGAGATTGAAATGTCGGCACCATCACCACCACTCGTAGTAGCAATCTTTAGAAAATTTGTAAAGAAGCCTCTAAGTTCAAGAAAGACTTTTTCTTCAGTCGTGAAAAAGGCAAATTTATCTCATAGCTGGCGCTTGGGGACAAAAGGACAATAATCTATCGTTAAGGATAGCCTTTCTAGAGCAGACTGCCATTTTATGTTCTTTAAAGCGTCAAAGACTGGGTTATCCTGGGATAGTCATTAAGTTGTAACGTCGGAAACATTTTTAGTTTTAATTTGGAACTGAGACCTTTATTGAAGATCAACAACTCAGTTTTTTGGCAGGAACTGAACCAAAATTTGAAAGCATCTCGAAAATCCGTAAATTAAATTTTACTTCCCCGAGGTTAGCCATCGACGCACATCAGAAAACAACCCGTAATGAAAGTAAAGTTTGCTCAGTTCAGTGGAATGACCGACTTTCGAGTCAAATTAAGTTTCTTTCTGATCAGGTTTCCCAAGACAAAAATCACGTTGGCAGGGCCCAGTTTGCATTTAGACCTTTCAAAGCAATTTTGCGAGCTGACGAAATGACCCTAGGTTGTCGTAAAAGATTTTAAAAAAAATCGAAAATTTATATTTTTTGTCGTTAGGAATTTTAAGGACTAGGCTAGAAACCCGGCGAACATGAACAGGGAAAGTAGCTTAAGTTGCTTAAATATATGAGTACAAACCATTGTCCATCTGATCTTCCCAAAAACCTTTCTCCGAGGTGATGAATGCAGTTTGGACGTCAAAAATGCCCCAAACTGCCAGAATAGCAACCGTGAAAGCAGTTTTAAATGCCATTGCAGTCGTGTTAAGCAGGCGAAGCTCTCTATTGAAGCAAACCGGTCATCAACTGTATATATCTTTGGAATGTTGTTTCACTGCCGTTTTATTGAAAGGAGATGTGTAATGTTAATGAACCGCTTGTCAATTGATTAAAGCAGTTAATTGAAGGAATGGATGGACTAGATTAATTTTTTATGTCAGAAATAACGGCCAGGGACGAAACAGCAATTTGTTATTACTGGATGAAAATGCGTACGCTGGAAACGTGCTCTTTTACAAAGAGAATAAATGTATAATTCTCAAAATTATTTCAGTGCAAACGTCCGCTGTTTCACGGTTAACAAAGCAAAGAAAATTAATATAAACAATTTTGATAAAATTCAAATTCCAAAACAAGTTTGTTAATTAGTAAATTCTTCTAAATAATTCTGCACCCGTGGGTAAAATTGCCGCAATTAGAGAAGATAATTGGCAACACTTTTTCTCTTGTTAACAGAGGACCACACCATTTCGACTTCTCATCGTCCAGAAGATTCTTAAACTCAAATTGAGATTTTTATAAGCGATTTCCTGTGTTCAGTAATGAAGAGATTGTTAAAACACATCTTAAAAATAGAGCCATTTGGGTATTTTTTTATTAGAGAAGAATACCCTGTGATTGTGTGGTCATGTTTTTTTTTTCTTCGTAGTACGCGTTCTCTCAGTGGGGTATTGGCGTCTAGTGACAAGAGTGAGTTCACGAAACGTTTTTGTCTTGCATGCTGAGAGGAAGGTTAGAATAAGGAAAAAATGATAATGTAGGAAATTAAAGACGGCCCCGTTTATTTCCATAAGTTGTCTCAAAGATTAAGTAATTTCACGATGTCCTCGTTATTATTGGTTAGTTTTTAATCGCACAGGATTTTAAGCTCAGTGATCAATAGTAAGTTCCTTTCTCAGCTGGTCATTGAGGGGTATTATTTTGTAAACAAGAGGTCATGACGAACGCCTAACAATCAAGTGAAGATTGCAAGGCTCTAATGGAAGATCACAATATAGAAACCAAATACAGTCGAACCTCTCCTTACGCACACCTCCCTAAAACGGACATTCCCCTTTGTCCCGGAAAAATTCTCAGTCATTTTCTAAAAAAAAAAAAAAAAACTTCTATAATAAGGACCCTCTCTAATACGGACAACGGACACTAAATCTCGGCCCCAGAGAGCGAAGTCATATAAACTTAACCTCTTTATTACGGACCGCTCTGGTGACCCGGTCTTGACATATAGTTTTGTGCACGAGTTTGTGATTACGCAAGCATCAACGTTTTATTCACTGATCTTCAACTGGAGTTTTGAAAATTGTACTTTTATTAGTACCTTTTTAGGTGAAGCATTGCGTTGTACGTAGTTCCTTTGGTTTCAAATAACTGATTCGTATAAAGTATGTACTCTACGGAAAGCTGGATTCTCTGTTAGGTCTAAACATTCTTCATTCTCAATCGACTAAACTGCATTTTTAACACCGGAATAAATTCAACTAAAGGAAAACAAAACGAAAAGAATTGTTGACGTTCTACATGTCCATAGCGATTTTACATGTTGCTGTTCTTTCACAACAACCTTTTTGAACAGATGCTTATGGGAATATAACAGCTAAAAAAGAAACAGTTTTAACCAATCAATGTCCGGGAGAGTCCCTGAAGGCACCAAACATTTTCTAACTTTTAACACTAGTTCATTAGGAGCTATTGCTCTTTTTGAATAACTTGTTAGTTCTTTTGTCCATTCCCTGTCCAACCAGACACGTTAATGT
>BLFK01000887.1:748267-760767 GCA_014634185.1 Astreopora myriophthalma
ACATATGCTGTGAAAATATTTTGCTTTCCTTTCATGCAGCCCGGCTTAATTTGTATTCGTTCAGTCAAAGCACTGAGCAATCATTTTGCGTCGCTCTTGTTTACCCTCAGGATTGATTTTCTTCTTCATCTGGCGCGTGAAATTGTCTCCGACAACCGTCTTCTTTATTACTGAACTGATCGAGATTGAATCCACACTTTCTGTGGACAGCACAAAATTAAACTAATTGAGGTTACTGGGGGCTTACTTTTTTTCCGTTTATTTTACACGAGAAAGAATCAAATCCTACGTAAAATACTTTAATTTTCAATTTAGTGATTCAACACTCATAGGTTTTGCGAGTCACGTATTTCTAGTTAGAAATATAATTAACGATTCTAAATAAACAAGCTTATCTAAAGGATAAAATGAACGGACTTGTGTTTGTGTGCTGTGTGTGTGTTAAGGTGTGTGCGCGTGTGTGCGCTTGTGTGATCAGTTTGTCCCATGCTTTGAATGAAGAGGTGTATTCCTTCAGAAAAAAAATATGCACACAGTGAACGACGAGGTTGAATAGTTGGTGCATGGTTTGAAGGACACGCTACAAATGTTCTGCTTTTGCTATAGCGTTCAACTATGTACAGATTAGACACGTAGTTATGTCAAAAGAACTGAAGACTATTAGAAGCAAGCGTCACCAGTTTCAAAAGAGTGATGGAATACATGAAAGATGTCGCCAAATATTCACAGTTGTACGAGTTCAACCAAAAGAAAAAGAAGGTCTCGAAAATGCGATGAAAATCAACAATAGTCAGACAAGTTACATGTGAATTGAGCCTCGTGAAATGATATCCAACGGCTGTAGCTCGGTTGAACTACAGAAGGACTCCACTTCGCCGTATAAAAATACTGTCAACATCATTTGGGTCAGCCAAGCTTTGAGTTCCAGTTTTTTCAAGACAAAATGGTTTAGAAGATGACTTCCCACTCCTAAAGAGGATTGCCTTAATTTTCCTTGGTGAGGCGTACCTAAGGTTTCACTTTACCACATTTAGCCCAAATCTCTGGATTGCCATTCTGTGAGAACAGGGGCACCCCATGAACAAATTCAAGTAAAAGATTCAAGATTCAATTCAGATTCAAGTAAAAGCCTTGGAGGGACATTTCTAAGTTCCATGTAATGTATAGAGACTGTTTAGGAGTTTTTATCAGCTAGAAGAAATTGATGTGTTGGGATTTCGTAGCTGAAATGATGAGATTTAAGTGCCCGAAAATTTTCCTTGTTCTCTAATCACTCTGCAGTGAAACGTGAACAAAATACAACCTTACTCGAACATTCACTGAATACAACCTTACTCGAAATACAACCTTACCTAGCCTCTAAATACCTTACTCGAACATTCACTAAAATTTATTCAAGTAGTTCCACTTAACAATAGTGGTGTTTTGTCAATCTCCTCTGGAAATCTCGTCTCAAGCCTTTTAAAACCAAACCCTTTTTGCTGCAAAGTTTTCTTAAGCTATAGTTTCACTTTCGGTTTTGTTTATTGTTTCGTTTAATACAAAGAATACAGGTCGTCTTCGCGTCTTGCCGGTTTAGTTCGCGAGATTTTTGCAGAAGTATACTATATTCTGTACCTCTTTAGGCATCACACCTCGGCCACTTGCATTCCCACCTAAAGAAGAATTTTTTTGGGGTTGCTCTTGTTATCAACAAGAAATTCGGGCTATTCAGTTTTCGCGACTTCCATCCAGGATGGGTTTTTATTATATGGCTAGTTCCGTGAGCGGGCAAGATGAACCAAATCGTGCGCTGTGATTGGCTACCCGAGCGGGCAAGATGGAGCTATCTTGCCCGCTCGGGACCACCCGCCGTGTCCCGCGCGAAAAATTTCCCCGAAAGCCATATAATAAATCCTTTATCGACCAAGCTTTTTCGGTCAAGATGGCTGGATATTGGCCTCGTTCTTTTTTTGCGTTTTTATGGACCTCGACTTCGTCTCGGTTCATAAAAACGCAAAAAAAGAACTTCGCCAATATCCAGTCATCTTGACCTCACGCTTGGTCAATAACGCATATATATATTACTCACATCGGCTGACGCGCGGTTTGCTCTAGGAGAGTCTTTTACAGGATTTTATTTCCTCGTACGTCCGCATTAGTTTTCTAAAAAATAGATTTCCTTGAATTGAAGACTTTCGAAAGGCCACCTTGGGAAAATGTCTCTCCTTTATGGCTCTTGGCCCATCCGTGCGTGAAGAAAACACTATCCACTTATTGCTATCGTGTATTCTGTTCTTGTTTATGGATTATTAATGAAATAGAAGTTAAAAGTCAAAAGCAATTTTCGATGACCTAGTATTAATGTATAGATACAGCTGTCAACTCGAAAGTGCGCCAGCAATTGTAAGGCCTGTGTGGCACACAGTCACGTTCAATTAATGTATTTAGCACCGAAATTGCGATTCCACAGGATAATTGTCATTCTAGGCACGGCACGCTAACTTTTTAAAAGGACTACCGATTACCATGGTTATCGTACTTCGTAAGGAAAATGCTTTCGGGCTTCCTCAGCGATATTTCAGTCAAATCCTCAGTGATCCCGTTGGCGTTTCAAGACGTTGTCATCCGCTCTGTACCTATGTATGCCTTCTCTACATCAGTCCTAATTAATTAAGCTTTTCTTCTGTTATTGAAATGATTATCAGACAGTTTAGTAATAAAATGTTTATTTGTCATGCATGCATTGTAATAAGAACATTCGTGAGGTTACTCCACTGTTCCAGGCGATTGATATGAGTCCATACTCGCTTTCCAGGTCGCACAGGTAATTTGACATCTGTCTGTAGGTAGGCTTATATTTGCGGCGTGGTGGGCATTACTGCATGCAACAGTTCCTGCTCACTCGCGTTTCATTATATCTGCCTTCTTCACAGTATTCATCATTAACGCTCAGAACCGTCTCCCGCTCATATTTTATTTATTACCTGATGTGACACGCGTAATTCTGACTGACAGAAACTGTGTTTTAACCATCTTGTATTTGTTGCACGATTTAGTCTCTACTGATACGATCAACAAAGGCAGCCCAAATATTACTCATGGAAATAGAAATTGCGGCTGAACGTCTTTAATTCAGGAGAACAACTGGAAAAGTAAGGGTCCGTTTTTAACTTCAATCTGCAGCCAGAGCCTAAGCATTGGTAAAAAATACTCCAAAGGCTACAATTGCAGAGCCTCTTGCGTGCGTACAAATTTGGCAACGGGCCCCTCTTTTCTCACATTTCTGTGCTTATGAATCGCTGAACTGTCAACGTTCAGGATACAGTGTTTTGCTTAGTGAAGACAGTAATCATTGCGTACATCAGATGTAACAAAATAAATAGGTATACAGGAAATAGGCAACAGTTGCGCACAATCGGCATTTCAGTCTTTGGTTTTGCACGTGACGCTGTGAATTTCTGTGCCAGTGAATTTTACTTTTTGTTGTCAACTGCGGCAAGAGGCTTTTGATATACTTTGTAACACAACCACGTATCGCACATGTTAACACCATGCTGTTGTTGTTTGTTATAATAATCAGCCGCGCCTTCAATAACACACAATTATCAAGTCCCCATTGGGAAAGGAGAACCGTCATCGCGTGAGTGAGGATCCAGCAGAACAAGTCGGCTGTATTTCTTCTTTATTCTTTCCTCAGGAACTTTAAGGTTCGTCTACTTCATTGTAATGCTTCAGGTTAACATTAGCTTTCCAGTATGTAATTACCGAAGGCGGGTCGGACGTGCGCATTCACTAAGTGGATTCGTTTTTAGCCTGTGCGTGCCAGTAGACCGTTGTACTTGCACATGCTAACAGTATAAATACACTGAATTTAAAAAGACAATATCACCCTATTTTTAGTGGCACATTGTAAATCCAAAGGAGGCTTTGGGTTGATGGCAGCTGCAAGATAACGGCCGTGCTGTTGTAATGCAAAGAATGATGTTTTACGCGGCAAATAACCAAGATAGAAGCCTGTTTAGCCTTGAAAACGTCGGGTCAACGTTTTCAAGTTTTCCTCTCGTAACTTGCCGGCGAAAAAATTCATTTGTAACATATTTCAGCTCATTCGTTTGTTCTAGGTTTATTTTCTTAATTCATGTTCTCGAAATTTGTGATTTAGAAAAGAATGGAATGTTAAAAAAATGTTCAAAGTTTACATTGAGAGAATTTTAACCAAACCGAACTGCTCGAAGTGCTCAGAATAAAACTAAAGTAAAGTTTCAATTGTAATTAAGAAACTGTAAAGGCCGGTTATTGATCGCGCTTATTCAGAGTTTAGCCGGCGCTTACAAAACCTCGTTCCAACTCATCTTCATTTTGGCTAATATTAGTACGTGACATATAGGCTGTTTATTCGAAAACTGTGTCGAGAAGGCAAGAGTAGCGGCAAAAACATTTGTCTACTCGAAGCTTACTTCTTCCAGTATGGTCTGGACGTAACTTGATTTGATTTGACATCATTGTTGTAAACCACAGTTTAAGTTAGACTTAGCTAGACTTCGCTTAGGCATGTTCAGGTATATGATAAACAGTACGGCTTTACGCGACTAACTTGAAACTGGGTAGATTTTTCTTCATTATTTCGTCTTTTTTTTTTGTTGTTGACAGTCTGTGAACGTTGAGTAGAACTCAAGAGCAATAAAGCGAAAATGAACCACTGCAACTTGACAGACAATAAAAATCCGTCTTCTCATCAGGAAAATGGCGAAGTTACCGACTTCGAGCCGCGAACGCCGCTGATTAAAAATTTTGCATCGTACACAACGCTTCATGGTGTTCATTTCCTCGTTGACTCGAGTACGCGTCTGCGACGTATTTTGTGGTTTTTACTGATGGTAGTGTGTTTGGTCATACTAGGCAAGCAAGTCTATGTTAATTATAACAAACTGCAAAGGCATGACAGCATCGTTTCGAAGGACCTTGAACAATCACAGAGCTTGCTCTTTCCAGCAGTCAGTATTTGCAATGAAAATATGCTTTTAAGAAGCAAAATATACGGAACCGAT
Organism: Astreopora myriophthalma; assembly: GCA_014634185.1. Taxonomy (NCBI): domain Eukaryota; kingdom Metazoa; phylum Cnidaria; class Anthozoa; order Scleractinia; family Acroporidae; genus Astreopora; species Astreopora myriophthalma. Next base: position 753,298 of record BLFK01000887.1, read on the forward strand.
GCTCAATTATACTTGGACGCTTTAGAATCGTTTAGACCGGAAAACAATAACAATCCCAGTCAAATTCTACGAAAGATTAATTCATCCTTTGATATCGAGAAAGTTGTCAAAGAAGCCGGGCATAACCTCACGGCAATGGTCAGAGACTGTTCGTGGATGGGACAAACATGTGGAGCAGAAAATTTTACCTCTTTTACTTCTTTTTACGTAAGTACTTCATTCTTCTCCATCTAGATCTCTCAAAACTAAGATATGCCTCGTGGGCGAGTTGACGTGGTTCGCTTTTTGCCCTGGGCATTAATGTTCAAAATGTTCCCAGGGGAAGTTGAACTCGTACTCCGCCCATTATAGATTCTTATGATATCCGAAATCATTTCTTGAATTAAAATAATAATTTGGAATTAACCGATAAGTGGCACTCTAAAGAGTGGCTTTTCGCTTGCTGAATCCAGATAGAACTGGAATTTGGAAATGTTGGTTTATTGAGAAGAGTGAGCAGAGAGATTCAAACCAAGGCCACTTGCTAGGACGTGAGCTCTGCTAGCTCCCTCTTTCTTCGAACTCGTCCTCCCCTTTCGTCACGGAATCGTGGACCCGACTCAACTGCGACAACTGCCGGCAAAAAACCCCACAGTGCTGGCGCGTTTGATGGCAAGCGCGAGGGCTGTCTTTGCGAAATGTCTCGGTGCCAAGTTGGTTTTAGTCTTGGCTTCAGAGGAAATAGCTTTTCTTCGGTTTGAGCCAACCTATTGACAGGCTCCACTGCGTTATTCCTTAATGATTACAGAGACGCTCGCAATCGAGTCTCTATTTGACTTGCGCAATTCATGAACTTTGAAAGTAGACAATAAACTTCCCGAGTCAGAAACTAATCAGTTCTGATTTCCTTTCTAGAGAGGTTCGTGTTACACATTTAACTCTGGGGCACCGGGTCATCCTCTTCTTTATATAACATCAACCGGGTTAACACAAGCGTTGAAACTCATTGTAAATGTGCAACCCGAAGAGTATTATGGACCGTTTAGCTACGATGCTACGGGGATTAAAGTGATTCTCCATGAGCAAGACGAGCAGCCAGATGTCGAAAACTGGGCAATCGACGTGGCACCTGGCTTCAATACAAACATCCGGATAAAAAGACAGAAGGTAATTATTTCTTAAAAGGAACTTCCACTCCCACAAAAATATAACTTTAAACCACAGGAATGTGAAATACCTGCAAAGTTGATCATTCACGTTGGTAACTTGGTTTGTTTTCAATTTAGCTCACTCAAGTATGCATGCACTTTGAATCTATATGTTACCAACACACTGACACTATTTATGCTCATGATAACGATGATGACATTAAATTTATATTATTATTATTGTTATTTCTGCCATAATAAGAATGTTGATGATGATGATGATGATAATGATGATGGTGATGATGATAACGAAATTAAAACAACAACAACAACAATTTATCCAGAATTAAAGTGACCGGATTTCGTGTATTCTGGCACCGGGGAAAAAACAGTCAGTATACTTCAAATTCTTTCAGTAGACTCTAGACACTCATGAAAGGCATGGCCTAAATAATTACCGGTATGTGCATGATTTTAAAATGAAATGCAGCTTTTCCTGAAAAGACTTCCACATGCAAATTCCGCCTTGCAGTATATCCGGTTAAAGGCTCCTTACAGGCCACCGTGTGGAACCAAGGAACTTTTCTCATCCAAGACCTACTCTCTCAGCAGATGTCTTGCAGAATGCTCCATGAAGAAGTTGGTCAACCTTTGCAGATGTCGGTTTTTCTCGGTACCACTTGGAGGTGCGGACACATTTATCTTATTACAAAGTGCAGATAACCAATGTATGATGCCACTAAGGCCAGCCAGTAAGGTCCAGACTTCTGATAAAGCGAAAATTGTGGCACTCTGGTCTGCAAACCAGATGAACTAAATAACAGATTCCAGTTGAGATGATAGCTCATTTTGAAAGAACCTTTATCTTCCCAAATGTGGATGAAACTTAGCCTTGTGGTGCAGCTGTATTTTGGGGCGAGGGAGTGAAGTGTCATCGCCGCCATCTTAGTTATCGGGAGGAGACAAATATCGGGGAGAGCGTAAAAAGAAAGCTAACTGCTAACGGGGTCCCGGCTCCTTCTCCGACTCTCCGCTCCTTCCCAGACTCCAACTCTCCGCGTAATAACTTCCAAAATGGCGGCCGGCTCCAAGGAATGAAGTCTAAAATAAGTGCTCCGTTCGTCTCCCATCGAAACGTCTGCTCGGCTGCAGGCAAGGTTCCTAAGGTTCATAGCTACTCCATGCTCATCTTATGTAAAGCTCGTCTTATTTTGAAACACACATCCTCTACAGCAGTAAGCTTTCCAAAAACCTTCATAAATAGATTCTTAAAGATTCTTCTAATATCCTCTTTTGCTTTTAGTGGAGATGGATAAATATAACTCTTGCAGCCCATACGAACTTAAGGAATGCATTTTGCCTAAATATGGTAAGTATACTGTTTTTCTTGGCTCAAATTGGACTGTTATCAGACGGCCATGAAAGGGGAATTAATTAACTGACCCATATTAGGTCCATTGATCAAATTGAACAACAGATGCCATGCTGCGTGCGAGCGTGCGTTTGTTCATAGATGACGTGCAAACGAAATAACAACAAAAAAAGGAGCGAATGAGCCGTTAGGCGAATGCGTCGATGATGTTCATATGAAAAGAAAAACTAATCAACAAAATTAAAATTCCTCACACGCCTCGCTTTGAAAAAGAGGCTAAAGTGAGCTGGGAAATATCGTATTCTACGCTGGTTTAAGGGAAAAACAATAAAAAACATCAAGTCTCGTTACTGTCATTAGTTAAGCATGAAATTCAGCGACTATGACGGTGTAGAAATGACTGGTCAAGGAAAAGAGGATACTGTGCGATTTAGCTCGCGCCCGAAGCTAACAACAGCATCCTGTTCGTTTCTGATGTAAGCGGTTAGCGGATAGTGGATAGCCCACGCTCAGAGAGCACATTCCCGCCATATGATTGGCTGTTGCCTAATCCCCTTGGGATCTGCACAGCGTTGGTAAGGTAAAGAAGGTAAAGTCTGTTTACGAGCCTAGACGGCCCATCAGGCCGGCGCTTATCTCAGGTTTCCGTAGCATGAAGCGACTAGGAGTATTTCTACTCCCCCCTGGATGGGATGCTAGTCCATCGTAGGGTTACCCCCCAGCATTTCGCCGGTACCCATTTATACACCTGGGTGGAGAGAGGCACTGTGAGAGTAAAGTGTCTTGCCCAAGAACACAGGTCCTGAACCTGGACCACTCGATCCGAGTCTAGTACTCTAACCATGAGGCCACCGCGCCTTCCAAACAGCGTGGGAATCGATCTATGGAAAAGGGCATATATGGGGGATGCCCCCTCTTCCCCCTTTATTTTCTCTTGCTTTCGAAAGTCAGTTGAAAACCGCTCTAAATTCCGAATCATTGTCATTATCAATGAGCACAGAGTTTTTTTTTTACCTACAGACAAGTTCAATCCAATGGAATGTGACTGTCCAGAAGAATGCGTGAAAGTTCAGTACTCGACTTTGTTGTCCATGGCATATTTTCCTTCACTTCATTTTTGGGACACTGTTTTTCATCTCCTAAATATAAGTGTGAGTAATGAAAATGAGGCTTTAAAGTGGAAGATTCAAGACATCATCAGGTAAAATTCTTTGTCCTCTAATCACTTGCAGTGTAACGAGAACAAATCAATTTTACACTAAACTTCATTAACGCAGACAAGAGTCAGGAATGCGCATCTCGTTTATTGACAACTACTGACTACCATGACCTTACAGATAACAGGTCTCGTCCAAATAGCAAGAAACATTTAGATAGTAATTACTAATGAATCAGATGAGCCAATTACAACCCGGTGACCTTGAACTGGAAAAAAACCCTCTAGATATCTGAATGACAAATAGTCATGTGTGCCACCAACCATCTAATGAACGTGAAGTAACCCTAACTGTAATCCTCACACTTTCTGGACCATACCATGAGAAAATACATTTCGCGTTTTCTTTTCAGACTGGATATATATAATAATTATTATATATATAAATAATTATTATATATAATATATATATTATGTAATAATAATATGTATATAATATATATAATAATAGTAATATGGTTTGGTGTCACGATATTTTTGGCAGGGATTTATAGCTTAAGGCAAGTTGTGTTAGTACTGAGCATGGAATCCCATAATGTCCTGGGTTCAAGCCCCCCCCCTCTTGTCAGTTGAATGCTGACTACTAGAACAAAAACCCGCATAAAACAAACTGTGGACTAAAAACCTCCAGGCTGAAATTTCAATCTGACAATATCGTCGTCTTCACCGTCATCATCATTATTATTGTTAGCAGTCAATAACACTCAATAACTTTATCCGCAAACAAGCGGCGAAAAAGAAGCGTTCGAACTGATTTATCTCACATTTTGATTCACTGTGATTTCGTAATTTCTGGTAGGTGGGTATACGTCACCCATCCGCGAAATTTTCAGTGGCACGGGCTCTTGTTAAAACGTTTTGTTTGTTTGTGATATCCAAATTAGAAATTAGTCCAGTGGACCCTATAAGTATCTCACTCACTCACTCACTCATTTATCACGTTCTTTCTGACAGAAAAAGCGTGCTGAAGGTAAACATTTTCTACGAAAGTCTTATAACTGAAGTATTTGAGCAAAAGCCAGCTTATGACTTCAGCACCTTTGTAGGTAAGTCAAACATCATTCTAGTCTTCTAAACGTCATTTCCTCTCCCTTTCCCTTGCTCAAGGGGCTTACAGCAGCGAGGAAAGTCACGATAGGCTATACCCGAAGCACTTGCCACATTTCCTCGGCAGCAAACCTGCGATAGAAGCCGGCATGCTCTTTAAACTTCCATATCACTTCGTTCAGATTTAATCGTCCTTAACAGCGTTACTATTACAAAAGATTTGACCTTGCCTTTATTGCACAGGGCATGCGCATGCAAAGACAGTACAGTCCTTTGGGAGAGCAGGTTGGCGTAGAACACTCGCCTTTCCCCCATACGTCCCAGATTCGATGCCTGGACAGTACACGGCGTTGGCTTTTTGGCTTGATTTCAGTCTTGGTTCTATAACCTGCTCCCTGCGCCAGAGGTTTTTCTCTCGGTACTCCCCGCTTTAACCCTCTCCATAAGAAAACCAATGTTTGATTTAATTTGAACTATTTGATTCGATTTAATTTCTATTGGCCCCAGTTAATGCTCCAGCGCTAAATCTATAAAGTTCATTACAAAAGATACTTGAATTGACCAATCCCCTTTGAGGGGCTGTTCAGGGCCAATGAAACGAATGATACGAATAAACTTAAACTGGACTATGTCGGCTCGGGCGCATGCGCGAGTTCATGAGAACCACTTTGAAAATGATGGCCCAACCTTTCAATTGCCCGTCAGCGAATTGCTGTGGCTGTTTCTATCGCTTTGAATGGCCTTCAGTCGTCAGAATTTGGCGAATTGTTCCTGCAAGAAACGGTCTTTGGTCATTGCAGAGGCAGTTTGTTGCGATATTGGTGTACGTTTTTGCTACTGGCCAGCAGTTGTCTGTTTCCCTCTATGTTATGATTAGCCTAAACCTGGACTCCAGTGCGCACGAGCATGCCAAAGCTGATATAGTCCCTTCTACAGACATAAGAATCCCAAATGGCAGGAGGCAGAACAGTTGGCTATTTACGAGCACACCTTAGGAGTTGAACCAGGGATTACTGCATAGAACAATTCCAGCAAATGTCCCCGGCCCGGGTTGCTCGAAGCATGGTTATCGCTAACCAGATTGAATACCATGGACACCTATAGGTTTTGATACCTCTTAACCAATGGTTAGCGCTTACCGGGGTTCCAGCAACCGGCCCCCGGATTACAAGTTCTGCCCCTAAGCACTCGGCCACGCTGCCTCCTTCATTGTCGTTATCACTTATCATCGTCGTTGTCATTTCCTTTCTCCTGGCTGCCAAAACAAAGCAGCCTTAAAATCCAACGCTATTCTATAAACTAGAGAGCAATCCTTACTACAAAACATGCGACTCCAGTTCGTTGTTGTAGATTGTGACTTGATGATTTCTTTGTAATTGCTTTTCAGGGGATATGGGTGGAAACTTGGGCTTGTTCCTCGGCTGCAGTATTTTGACGTGGTTTGAGTTCTTTGATCTGCTAATCATTATGATAGTCAATTATCTGAGAAAGAAAAGGAAATGTCAGAGGGTCGACCGAAAGATACCCAATTGTGAAGACTTGTGAATCCATCTGTCTTCCGCGCCAAACTGTCGTTAAAATTGATAGAAGGAAGAGCTTAGCTTCAGTTGCCTCTGCCCTTGAAATAAAAGAGACCTTTAGATTTGAGTACGAGCATACTACTACGAGTACGAGTTTTCCCTTCTGAGCACGCGCACTTGGGAAAATTTAGACCTGAAGCCTAATGCGCGTGCTCAGTATGGAAAACTCGTACTCGTAGGCCTACTTGTTCTCCAATCTAAAGGTCGCCAAAGTTAACGTGGAAGGACTGGGCAAGCTAGCGCTAAAGAAAAAACAACAATCACTCTGTTCAAGTACCGGTATTTATCCATCTATGCGTATTAATGCGGGCCTTCTTTTGCCTTGTTACCGCACCTCTCCTCCCCAAGATTCCTTCCCATTCTCCAAAACGTTCCGTGAAGCACATATATGCAAAGACTAAAAACAGTTGATACATTTCCAGCTATCGGGAGTTCAAGATACGGGGGAGACAGGACAAATAACTAAATGAGGTCTAGGAAATTGAAACATTGTTTGGTTTACTGACTTGTTGGTTGCTGTTGAAACAACGTGCTTAAAAGAAGTTTATCACAAAGAAAGAGTACCGTAAATGATCTAATAAACCCCCGGGGAGTTTATTAAATTTTAATTCGTACTTCAAGGGGGGCGTTTATTAGATTAGTGCAGTTTAACAAGTGAAGACTTTGATAGTTGACACAATTGTTACAGCAGTTTGCAAATAGAGTGGACAAAAGTCAAAACTCTTCAACTTTCACAGCTCTTACACGATGATGATCAAGAAAGCACGTCAATAAATTAACTTGCGATATTTAACTGAAGTATCTGGCGTTTGTTTAAGTGCTTCCTCCCTGTCGTTTTCGGCAAGGCGTTTAGTGTGTTATTTACGGAACAGTTTTATTCCGCTACTGAGTAATATCAAACGCCCCCTGAGGGGGGGAGGGGGGTATTAGACACGAGGCGTTTATCATAAAATGCTTATTTGACCGTAGGTACTCGGCGTTTATTAGATCATTTACGGCATAAACGGAACGATAATTATGATTTCATGATAAAGGATATATGACATTTTCATATCTCTGAACTGCAGATATGTAATGATTGGATTCGGGTCCCGTTTAAGCCTAGATTTTTCTTGAGGCTTCTTCGCA
>BLFK01000887.1:765767-792293 GCA_014634185.1 Astreopora myriophthalma
AAACAGCCACCACATTGTCCAAATATGAGACCAAAACTGCTGTCAGGGCCTGTGGCTTTTCTTTTTGTGGTCAAAAGATTATGATGACAACAGACAGACAGATGGGCCATCATTGTGTAATCATGATATACGATATCAGAGTCGAAGGTATGTGACTGTCATTGTGTGGTCATGATATAATACAAGCATCAATCATTAGTAGTCTATCCCCTTGGAATAATCAATATATTGTTATTGTAGCTTGCTATTGGAGTTTTGTCGTTGTTCAATGCATTTTTTGTGCAAAGGTTCAAAGAATCCTATTTTGACCATACCGGTGGAAGGATCGAAAGTGACAGCTGCCCTGTGGGGACCACTGGATCAGTACATCATAACTGGACATGAAAATGGAGACCTTTGTCAATGGGATACTAAGGTACATGACTTCCTCATGCTGTGTTAAATTTAGGAGAGAGGTTTCTAGAGTCCATTACGTTTTAGATTGTTTTTCAAGTGGGTATCGTAGAACTAAAAGCATAGCAATAACTCCAGCCAATCATGATACAAAGCGATTAAGTACGGGCGACCAAGAAGAACGAGAAGCGTAATTTAACTGCATTAATTTATAATTATTTAACAATAATGTTAGAGTTCGGTTTTCCATGATATTATTAGTAGCCACACATGCAGCCATGTTCTATTGAAAATCCACAAATCTCACTGCTTTCTATTCGCTTATAACACACAAACTCACTCGTTGCTCGTGAAATGGAAAATTATCCTCGATTTTTGGCTAAAAAATAGATGAAATCATTAACTACTCAGTCATAGCAAATGTGTCGTAAAAGTTCTATCAATGTTATGTCTTCTTCCATCGATCTTGCCTGCACTGCTGAACCTTTGGTTTTTACTAGTAATAAATAATAATTAATATTTCTATGGTGCAAATAATAAAATTAACATGTAGATATGATCAAATGCACCGACCTGCAACTAGGAGCAATTTTCATTTGAGCGTCACAAGTAATTTTGCAACTGCTTTGGTTTTGCTTTACTAAGCTTAGTGATGGGCTGAAAAATCTCGTGCCACATCCTCTGCCATTTAGATGCAAAACCAAAACCAATAATTGTTGTGCCTTGCTGCCATGCATTTCCCTGCTTTTAGTGCCAGTTAAGTTTGCTTTGATTAACTCATAATTTATACATGTAAGATCTGGTTCAAATAATAAGTTATCATCTTGTCAATCTCACTTAAATTGGGTTCATCATTGCTGATTAATTTTGAACACTGAGCCAAATTCAATTGTGATGCTGTCTGCTGTCTTGTCTGCTATCATGATGTATGAATATTGACATAATGTACTAGCACATAATCAGAAATGTACATGTATGCTCTCAGTTTGACACAAGTTTCAGTGTGTCGTTTGAATCATCATCGTCCCGAATTAGCTGGCACGATGTTGCTCTTTGGTGTGACGGGGTGATTCAAATGGTGTGCTTATGTTGAACTTAATTAATGAATTCCATGAATTGAGTTTGACATGAGGATAGCAGAACATTTGAACCGAGCCTTAACGTGATTGCCAGCATCTGTGCTGACTGTCTGCTCTACTAAGACCAAATACTAAATGGGCCATTTGTGAGTTCAAGTATGCCTATTTTTCAAAGCGAGTCCAAGTGCAAAAATTTTGTGGTGTAATTAGTTTTGCTTTGTTTTTACTATTGCACGAGAAGATTGTTCACTGATTTTCTTCACACACGACATATTCCTTCCTTTCACTTACAGACAGGAAATAAGCTGTTGAGTGTTCATGAGCACACTAAGCATATTAATGATATACAGATGTACAAGGATCAGACCATGTTTGTAACAGCTTCAAAAGACCACACGGCAAAGGTTGGTGTTCATATCTGAATGAAGCATGTAAATCCCTCCTTAATGCAGCACTTGAAGATTAGTTTCCACCTGAGTTCAGAGGGTCGTATCACTTGCTGTTTTTGTAAAAAATTGAAATGCGTTTGCCTAATACCGGAGCGTTAAATTTTGAACTTTTGAGCAGAAGATTTTGAGTGGAATTTTTCACACAATGGTCTGCCATTACTCACCGCCAGTAAATGAAGCAAAGGTACACCGGACACACGCTTCGTTACACAAGTGTGGCTTTAATCGACCAGGGAAAAACAGACGCTCGATCGGGAGCACAGACACACACAGAAAACCCCCCGCGAGCCCGAATGCTGAGCATGCGTAAAACTAACATGTCACTGACCAGTACTGGCGCACGTTCAAATCTGACCAGTTAGTCCTCAGAGCTGGAACAAGAGGAAAATTATCCTATTCACTGCTCTTATTAAGAGCATCTTAAAGCGCATAACTCCCTTGCTGCATACTAACTAAATCAGTCGCATCCACACATTGCATTCTTAATTTCTTGAGCATGTGATGTCACTTAATTGTCCTTGATCTAGCTCTTCCGTAATTTGGAATTAGTTATTGCAGATCATAGACTTGTTTCAAAAATGTGTTGATGTAATTATTGTGTTGATGTAATTACACCTCCAGACCTCATTTTAGAGCAAAAATTCTTTTCAATCTGTCAATTTAGCACACGTGAATGAGGCTTGGTAGACTAATTTGAATAAAGGCAGACGAATAATTTATTGCCCGCCATTTCTGCATACGGCTAGCCTGCGAAGCAAGCGTTCCGTACGAGCGAAGATTTCCGTATTCGTGCCGCGGGAAATTGGGGCGAAAAATAGGTGGACGGGTGGGAGTGGGGAGAGGAGCAGCAATTTTCCACCAATTTTTCTCGCCCCAATTTTCCCGCGGCCAGAACACGGAAATTTCTGCTCGTACGGAACGCTTGCTTCGCAGGCTAGCATACGGCTGTGTTAAATAACGGAGCTATACATAACTTTTTTAGTCTCAACCCTTTACTACCCGAGATGTCCCCCAGTGACGAGTAAAATCGTCCGGTGTTAAAGTAAAATCGATAAGTGGCACCATTAGGAGTTAAAAGGTTAATGTGCATTTCTTCCACAGCTTTTTGACACAGATTCCCTGCGACATATGAATACTTACAAGACGGAGAGGCCTGTGAACTCAGCTTCACTGTCTCCCATCAGAGAGCACGTAAGTGCATTGAGTAGATCTCTTAGCACATGGCGAGCCCAGGCTACCGCTTAGATTGCGTAAACGATTTGTATGGAAATAATGAAAATTTGAAAAAAATTATAAAAGAATGTCATTAAAGGACGTACGTCACAAAAGATGTCGTAGCATTTTAAAACACGTTTTAAAACTCAACGACAATCGTAAGCACAGTCTTTGTCCACAGGGCCCGTTTCTCGAAAGTCCCGAAAAGTTAACGGGTCCGAAATGCAATTTGTAAAATTGCGGTCCGCTTGTTCTGAAAGTCTGGTCTTTTGACATGGTTTCAAGATAAGAAAGGGTAAACTAGTTGCAAAGTTCCATGTCTTAACACATCTTCCGTTTCAAGACACGGAGGAAATTATGGCACCCGAAATACGCCCGAAAAGTTTTTACGTGGCGCAAGCAGCGCGCGCAGAAGAAATCACACACGACAGTTGTAAGCAAAAACCGGCCCTATGAGTGCTCTCCAAACTTCCCGCGTGCTTCATATCTCGATGAACGCACACTGACGCATGAACCAATTGTTTTATAACATTCAACGCGACGTTTCCGCGCAGTATTTTTTTTTCCCTCAAGGCATTTGTTTACTGACGTCATCTGCTTGCGCAATGGGAATATGAAACACGCTCGCGCAATTGAATTTGATTACTCGAATTTGCTTGCTGTGTTATGAAGATTACTGTTTGCATGCTGGCAGGAAGTAAAGGGACTAAGGAAGAGTTTCTCTGAGACTGAAAGGGCAATTGACATACAGAGCCAAAGAGGATTGTTCTTTTCTTTTAGGTTCTTGGTGCATTTTTTTAGGTTTGTTCATGCCTAGTAGGGTTATCTTTTTTGACCCGCAACCCCCATCTGTCCTCCCACCCAAATACAAAGGCCTTTGGACAAGTGTAAACCCCATTCTTCTCAAACGTTTTGGGTATAAAACCATTCTCGGTTTCTGCTTGTTTTGAAATCGCCGAGCTTACTGCCTGCTACCAAAATACCAAAATCCTTTAAAAAGAAAATCGTCGAAGTCTTTTGACGAAGGCAAAGACGTCAATGATCAGCTAAGTGAGACAAGGAACAACAACAACGATATTGAAAGAAATGATTATGAAGTGCGGTTCATAATCGCACCGGCATCGCAGAGGTCGTAGGTTCGAATCCCGTTGGAGTCACTTGAATTTTTCAAGTGCATATAAGAGACAATTGCTTAAATTGTCCAGAAAGTGTGAGGATCATTTCTTCAGTTCATAACAACGATATTGTTTAAACTTTATTGTTTATCACAGGTTGTTTTGGGCGGTGGGCAAGAGGCCATGGATGTAACAACGACGTCAACAAGAATCGGGAAATTCGACGCCCGATTCTTTCACACGGTGTTTGAGGAAGAAATGGGACGCGTCAAAGGTCACTTTGGACCAATTAACAGTACCGCTTTCCATCCGGATGGGAAAAGGTACGATTTTGTCGAGTACGAACATACTTGTCCAATACAGATGTCATAAAATATGCCGAAGTGTTCCCTTACAAGCACAAGACTGTTAAGAGTTAAGGGGACACTATGTGACACCTACAAAAATGAGCGTGAATACCGTTATGTAAAATAATAAACAAAAAAAATTCAATTAATAACTTCTCCATCCAAAGTAATTTATGTTAACGAGCTGTTCCAAGTTGTTTTAAAACAGTGTTTCATTTTCTCTCCGCAGTTACAGCAGCGGTGGCGAAGATGGTTATGTTCGTGTTCAAGTGTTCGACCCTTCTTACTTCGAGGTGGAATTTGAATATTAGAAATAAAATTAAATAAATTACAACATACTACCGTGCGGCTGCTATTTTCAAGTCCGGTACGCGGACGCGGTATACGCTGGGGAAGTTTTAGGACTGAGCACGCGAGATGCGTACGAGCAGGTCATCGTCGGTGTAAGAAGCTGACAGTTTTTTTTGTTTTGTTTCGTTAGCTATTGTTATCGTTGTTTTACGTCTCCGTGAAATGCACAGGTTTTTAAACCGTGATTGATCCATAATCCGGAGCACGGGACTTGTCAGAAAGTACCAGGGATGGCAGGGGTACAAAACAGGGAAGGTCACAGATTTTTAAACTCTGTAAGAGGGAGGGTCATGAAGAACAACAACAGCAAAGCAAGTTAGGGTTACAATAAATAAGCCTGTGATTGTTTGAAAACGCATCATCGAAACTTTACGTGTAAACGTCACAAATTGTTGTGAGCACGCGCCCCAATAAAATTTTGTGTCGCACGTACATTTTCGCTTGAATTTGACGCGTACTTGTAGCTCACGCGATAGCTGATTTTTTTTTTTTTNNNNGGGGGGGGGGGGGGGCATTAATAGCAAGGTTTCAGCTATTGTCTTCGTGGTGCTCCTGGTATATTTTCGTTCAGCGCCCTCTCGTCGACTTCTTGACCATTATACATTCGAGAACAGTGATCATAAAGACTTGGTTTAATATTATGTTATGACACGAATACTTAAATACACGTTATGACACGAATACTTGAGCGCGCCTCCCCAGTGGATTTCAACATTAATGGACCAGCAGACCAAAAATGAAAACATTCACCATCTCCTTTACTTTAATTTGCGAGATGTGTTATTGCTACGGCTTCTGATTTTGCCTTTTCTGAGCTTGATTACATTCGTTTGAGTTAATGTTTTCGTTGCTCCTGGAATCCGTGGAATTGGTCTGCTCTGTTGATATTAACGCTGCGGGATTTTTCCAGGCGCGGGTGTTTGTGCGTTGTGTGGTCCGGCTTTTTGAGGGTTCTACTTTGTTGAGGCCATGGAGTCGGTTTCGCTGCCCTCTCCTTTCATTGCAGCCAGCCATATCAGCCCGTTGGTGGGCATTTGCATCTGTTCGAGTGTTTGTTTTAAGATCTGCGATCATATATATCAACGTAGACTTATACCTGTGATTCAGAAGGACATAAGCAAAAGGCGGGAATAACAAATTGGACTGCATAATCAGCTCCAATACGTACGCTGTCTCGACTGTAAGGGTGTATTGTCCTGTTGCCACAGCGACGACGTTGGTCACGTGATATGGAAAATGACTGACAAAGAAGTAGACAGTCAAAGCAATTACCAGCTGGTGAAGTTTTCTGCGATAGATAAGTCTTCTTTTGACGACAGCGTCTTCTGTTCTGCGAGCTCTTCTCCAAATTCTACGTAACGAAAAAAATGGTAGTTAAGTTTATTAGTTTCTGACTGCTTGTTTGGAGTGATCTGCCAAAGGAAGTCAGTAAGGGGCGGATTCTTTCCAGAATATTCTGTGGGATAGAATTCCCCTTATTCCGATAAAGCCTAAAAAAACAAACGAACAAAAACAAAACACAAAACACCTGAACTATTCCCCTGCCTGAGTCACGTGTCTGCAAAATCAGGGGGAAAATGGTGATTCTTATCAACTCGTTCTCGAGAATCCTATAGGAATTTTGGGAAATAAACGTATCCTTTTTGTGAAGGGAACCCTACTGACCGGACACAGGACTCGAACTTTGCGACTGTTCGCGGACTATTCCCTCCCTCTAACCACTAGACCACCACTTAACGACTGTTTAGCACTCTCCATGCTTAGAACAACCGGCCTTAGTATAGCAGGAGAGACAAAACCTATTAGATTAGCCCTTGATATAAAGCGGGTAAGGTGAAATTCGAGCGACAAAACAGCACTTGCCATAGTGGATTTCAACTTTGGTCTGTATTTTAATGGCTCTTGCATTCATGACTAATCGAATGTGTAGCGGCCAGTTGGGTAATTGTTATGAAATCACAAATACCTTAAAATTAATGGCCACATTGTTTTTAACGTACAAGTTCACAAACTATAATATTTTACCTTGAAAAATCGTATTGCACCTTAAATGATATAACCATTGGCAAGAAGAACAAGGCGATACTTGCGAAACTGTTGTACAAGATATGACTGCTTTCCCTCGAAGACCAGTGTAACTGGCACATCAGTCCTGACGCAGAAGGTCTGAAGAGATCTCCTACCAAGAATGGGATTCCGCTCACAATAAGCGGGTATATCCACAACGTGAGAAACACGATGATTTTGGATTTCCGGGAGATTGATTGTGCTACCCCACGCGTGCATCGATCCAGAGCAATCTTGGATACAGCACCCAAAGCGCATATTGTCGATGAATAAGCACACTGGCAGAGAACGCCCAAGTAAGCCGTCCAATTACACAGGAACCCTCCTTTTAAAGCGTTTTCATCTCCACTTTTTGTTTTCTCGTCGATTCCTAGAGTGTTAGAGTAGCTGCACACTGCTAGAACAACTGAGATAACGCAAATGTTTATCAGAAACGGAGTGAAGATTTTTCGTCGCATTTCGGGGCGGAGCAATATGACCACAGCTGTCAGATGACACAGCAACGCGAACACGAGGATAAAAATGGAAATGTTCACCGCTAACACGAAGAGATCTGTGGACCTGTTGTCTTGCGCGGAATCACCGGTCTTGTTCATTCCTGAGTGATCTCTGCGTAATTGAAAGAATATATAAATGTTCAAACAGTGTTTGCACGCAAAAATCTAAACGAACTATATGTGCTTTTAAGCAATCTGAAAGAGTAGCTGAAATCAGACATAACATGGTTATAGACTCCAAATGGCTACATAAAAATGAGGACTTAGGGATACCGAGAAAGAACTCTAGCTTGAGGAAGCACTCAGCAGGACTCTCTGTAGTAGGCTTTCAGTTCTAATAATCAGTAAGATCTCTGCGTCGCCATAATACACTTCCTCCTTTTTGCAACTTCACTCCTGAAGTCTGCAACCTTTTTCTACAAGAAAATCATTAACTCGTATATATATTAGGAACACCCCTGTATTTGTAACACGCCTGTCGATAGAGGCATCTGAGTGCCGCACATGTTGAGGCGGAATTTCAATGGTTAGCAGAAGGTATTGCAAAGCACCACCACGTACATAACATATCTTGACGTAAACAACTTAGATACAGGGCTGGGCAATGTGCAGGCCTTTAGCTGGAAGAGGGCACTGTCTGCATGATGAGCAAAAAAAGGCAAAAAAAAAAAAGAAGACGCAAAGCCTGGATGGATCCGGGAAGTGGACCTGGAATACCCCAAAGAGCTCCATCAGTCGCATAACGCTTACCCACTCGCCCCCCGAGAAAATGAAAGTGCAAAATGATCAGTGGCTATCAAACTACCAGGCAACTTTAAAAAACGAGGTGAAACAAACTCATCGGGCAGAAGATGATGCTAAGGTTGAAGGACAAGAAAAACTATGTGGTGCACTATTGCAACTTGCTGCAATGTTTAAAACCAGGAATGAAACTAAAAGATGTTCATCGCGTGTTGGAGTTTGACCAGGAAAGGTGGATGGAGCTGAATTGGCGAGGACCAAGGATAGATGATGACTCAGACAACTTCTAAAAAACCGGCAATTGTATTTGACGCAAATGGTTTGGTAAATGCCTAAAGAAAATAACAGCGTGAGTGAATGGTTACAACGAATCTAAGAGTAAAACGATGAGTACAACTTAATAACGAGGATAGAAAAACACTTACCAATTGCTGGATTAGGATGGATAGTGAGTGATACATTAAAAACGATTTCGATATATACCGTTATACAAAAATTAGCGACATGAATTTACATATGGTGGGAAAACTACGGTGTGGAATTAGGACACTAAACACTAGGCTAACACATGGAAGAGACTGAAAACAAGGGAGGGAAAACTAGGTGTTGATTACCAAAAAAAAAAAAGGGAAGGAAATAAAACCGTAACAGGAGCCCTACATAAAAATGACCACCGACTTCAGGAAGCAGGCAAAGAACGACTTTGAAAAGGACGTGTTCTAGCTCGCCCGGCAACGACGCGGTGTTTGGGAAAACAATGGAAAGCCTGCGAAACAGGGTAGACATTAAAACTGTTAGGAACAGTGAAATTCGCAAACTTCGAAAACGATTTGCAAGCCCTTTGTGTGCAATGCATTCGCTATTTTCAAACGATCATGTGTTAATGATATGCACAAGGCAAAGCTAAAACTAAACAAGCCTGTGTACGTTGGAATGACAATCGAGGAAAACAGCAAGATTCTGATGAACTACAGTATCCGCTAGAAAAGAAGTACGGCCCCCGATGTGCACCTTGTGGTGCAGACAAATGGCTTTTACAAGGACATCGAAAGAGATGCACACTTGTATAACACAAGCGACTTTCCCAAGGGTCAGCTACTGCACAACCAGGCAAACAAAAAAGTCCTGGGCAAAATGAAAGACGAGTGTGCTGGAGTTCCAGTAAAGGAGTGCGTGTGCTTGCGCCCAGAGATGTATTCCATGATGCAAGAGTACGACACAGAAACGCTAAAACAAAAGGGTTATTCAGAACAAAATGCAAAAGACTACAAGGGGAACACCAAAAAAGCAAAGGGGGTAAAAAAGTGTGTGATAAAATAAGAAATCCGGCAGGAGGCAGTCAAAGACGCGGCTTTTCGAAAAAACCGAACGCGGAGATTCAATCAACATTCTTCGCAGCGAAAAGCACGAGATCTGGGGAATGAAATCAACAAGATTTCGCTGCCCCCCCTTCGATACATAGCGCTGGATAGCCAACGATGGACACCACGAAAAGGCATACGGACACAAAGACATCGACCCACATTAGCTGGAGGCAGCTGTGTATTGGGAGGAACAACAAGCAGCTCTTCGCGGACAAGGCTGCGTTTTGGTCCATCACGCAAATAGTTCATGACAGGTGCGTCGTGTCTTGTAAAAACTCTTTCAATCTCAGTGGTAAACATTCAAAGACCAAATCAGTGGCGCCTTTGCTGCTACCTTCCAGTTCAACAGGCTACTAAAGATATCGAACGTTTACTAGGGAGGGGAGCTTTTTTTCGTTTTCTCCTATGGTTCTTTTGTAAGTCCGCGTTTTGGAAACAACGGTTTTTTTCTTTTATAGCCTTAGGCTATCATGCTTGTGATTTCGTTGTTTATCGCAGCGACGACTTTCGGCAATCTCTTTACCCACGCCCTCGACCGCTTGTCTTCGCATTTCTTCATCTTACTGAAACCCGAAAAGTCGTTCAGTCGGCGTACGGCTGAAGCGTTCGACGATGGCCTGGTCCCGGTGAATGTGGATTTCTGTGCGTCCACACCGAACAAAGGTCTTGTGGTCGCCCATAGCAGCTTGGACACAACCCATGAAATCGCGCCCGGGTCGACTTAATAATCACTTTATTTAAGTCTCAGGTTATCTAGGCGAGCACAAGTGCTCTACTAATTGGGGAGACCACAAATCAACTGAAATCAGAACAAAGCAATATCAAATGTTGGTTTGAAGAAAAACCTCTTGAAGCAGAGTAGAGAAACCAACAAACTCAGCCCACATATGACGCCGAGACCGGGAATCGAACCCGGGCCACATTGGTGGAAGGCGAGCGCTCTCACCACTGCGCCAACCCTGCTCCCCTCCTCCTTGTAGCATTTCAGGCCATTTCAGCGGCCCGCGTCTGTAGGGTTTTTCAAAGG
The DNA here is from genome assembly GCA_014634185.1 of Astreopora myriophthalma. Taxonomy (NCBI): domain Eukaryota; kingdom Metazoa; phylum Cnidaria; class Anthozoa; order Scleractinia; family Acroporidae; genus Astreopora; species Astreopora myriophthalma. The sequence continues at coordinate 776,413 of BLFK01000887.1, forward strand.
CTTTCGCAACATCGACAGACATGTTGGTGGTGGGCGCCCTCAACAAAATTTGGTGTTGCCTTTGGACTTTCGTCTTGTGTACACCATCGATCATGTTTTCAACACTTTACGGACGCTATGTCGATGACTCTTTCTGTGTATTTGAGACTGAACAGGATCAGTAAAGACTCATTCACTAAACACTATTCATCGGCTTGGTGAACATAAACAGCAAGGAAAAACAGCTCGGCTAAAATCACACGAGTTAAAATCACAAAAACTGACCCCTGTGGCTCCAATGAAGAGAATAGGGGAGTGGTTCTAGCAGTAACTTCAGGTATTTTACTAAATCGCGAACGCATTTATTATAATTAGGCGGCTAGATTCTCGATAAACAGTTTCGCATGCATAAACACCCCTGACCAGAAAGAGGAATCCTGTAGCAAAGAGATCGAATCTTCAATAGCAAAAGCTACGAATTAGGGGTCAGAATGCACGGAGGTCGTTTGAACCCAGCTGTAAAATAACAATGTCGGGCCGAAACGACTCTACCACTTTTAAATCAAAGGCCCGAGCTTTCTCAACAGCTCTACTCCCAAAAGTCTTTCAAGTGGCGGATGAAAGAGTGGGCAAGAATCAGAACTCGTGGCGGAGCTACACAAAGTAGTCAACAAGAATTTGAACCCACTGAAAAGAGAACCAAAATAGCAAGAACATATAAAAAATGAGGAGTAAAACTTGCCTTAAGATTCTTGACAAACTAATGTTAACGGCCTGAAGGTACAGCTAAGAGCGTCAGTCACGGAGATCGCAAACCCTTAACTAGCCATACCATAGCTCCGCCCCACCACAGCTCCGGAGCGCCACTGACTACTGTTGACTGATATCAATTGCCTGGTATGAGACTAGTACAAAGAAGAGGCAAAGTCGACGACATAAAGATAGTCGTTCATTGAAGCCGGTTTAGTCTACAGATAATCGTGAAAGGCTTTAAGTTGGCGTCTTTATTTCTGCAAAAATAGTGGACATGGAATTTTCAGATTTGTTTTGTGAAAAATCATGGCAACTGTTTTGAGTAAATATTATACAGATGTGAGCTATACATGCCCGCGGTATGACTGATAAAGGTTAGATATTTTGGTGGGTGTTAATAGCTGGCTACTTTGGTTTAGTCACGAGGTTTAGTAATTGAGAATCAAATTGCAATCAAGCGCTTTCTATTTGGGTTAAAGGTTGTCATTATAATGCAAACTGGCCGTATTACAGACGGGAACCGTCAGATTTATTGTTAAGTGCCCACCATTTGAAATGCAATCACCTTCGCAATTTGTCATCGCAAACCTGACGTCAGCGTCTTTTGTCCTTCACTTTTTCGCATTCATCAATCATACCCGTTTTAGGCTACGCTTACGCTCTTGCTCTTGCTGTTGCTTTTGCTTTCGCTCTACTTTTTTTCCCCTTTAATTTTATTTGAACAACAACACTAACATATACATGCCTGAAAAGCAGGTTTCCGTAAACTAGAACAGTATCATATTTTTTACTGACGGGGGCAATCACGTGATAGGAATAAAAGAACGTATATAGATCGTTTTCAAATGACTTCCCGGCGGACATGTTGGTGCACCTAAGCAACCTTCGGGGAATTGAACTCCATTTTTTATGCAAATATTTCCTTTTATTTCAGTTTAATCAATATGGCCTCTGGTCACGTGAGTGAAAATCATCTATGTGCGCGAAAATCAGTACAGTTGAACTAACACAGGTAGATGAATTAACTCAGATTAACTGTATTTCACATGTTTAAGATGTATTAGTTTACATACACGTATACCCACGTATGCTTAGCCTTAGAAGTTAAAATCTAGAGCACTGTCTACGTTTCACTTCCATGCAAATTTTCATTCTATTTGTGGAGGAGTTGTTTCTGATCTAGACCACTTCTTATTGAAGGCGACCAGGGAGTTGATACCTTTTGCAATTTGTCTTTCTATGGGCATGGAATTTTGAATTATAGTCGGATGTATATAGCCAAGCACGGACACCTGTGGGATCAATCCAGGGAGGGGTCCCTCTGCCAAGAGTGAATACAAACCCAAATGATGATGATGATGATCATGTTGAGAGAAAATCATTGGCTGCGATTCGTCTATGGAGTACTTTGAATTGGCCATTTGCAACAGGTGGTTGCACGGACGATAATTGATAAACTTGCAGCTGGAGCTGTATGAATTCCAGAAATTAAATGATCATGTTTCACTTGGCCAGAATGAAAATTTTCAGACAAATATCACGGAGCATCGATATTTTATGACCATTTGAAAATTCGAAAAATCCATACTTTCGTATGCAATCCAGGATTGCTTGCCCTCTAGTGAAATTTTCCTTAATTAAGTGCTGCAAAACAAAGTCGGATTCTTATACTTATTAGATGTAGAATAAGCGAAGGTAAATGAACAAGGATATAAATTTTCGGACTTGCAGCCGCAAGGGAAAGAAGTAACAGTGGTTTGGCCTATTTCCTCAATTTTGTTTCCTTAGTGAACTTAAATACTAATGAGTGGTTTTCTCCATTCATCGTGTGGTTTTCAGCTATTGCTTCCTCGGCCAACCATTTACCTTGGCTTTGGAGTGGTGTGGAAGCCTTTTCTTCAATGAGGCATTGATACAGCTTTTTCCTTATTTTCGTATGGGACAGGAGATCGAGAGTTTTAGGGCTCGTGCTCTTCTTTTTGCTCCCGCTCCCGCTCCTCCTCTTGCTCTTGCTTCTGTTCTTGTTTCTGCTCTTTCTTTTGCTTTTGCTCCTGTTTCTGCTGCTGCTCTTGATTCTGCGCTTGCCTCTAGCTCTTACTCTTGCTCCTGTACCTGCCGTTGCTCTTGCTGTACATGTCATCAACACTGAATCATTCTCTCAGATCTGCGGTCTTGATGTTGTGGGCTTCTCTCGTGTGTTTGCAGATAGCCGTGCGAGATTTTGTGCTCTTCAATTCACTGAACTGAGCGGTGAGTTGTATATCTCATTATCTGTATCGCACGGATCATGTAAAAGGAAAACCGATGACTTGCTCCGTAATGTATGAAACCACTCAATCAACGTAAAGAAGAGTTTTTAAAGATGAAACAAAGAAACCCTTCACGTTTAAATCACAGGAAAATATATAAGATTAAATTAACGCGGTTAGAGTATAAACGCAAGCATTCAAAAATGCTATAGGCACTGAATGTATTAGTAAAACTAGACTTACTCCTTAACTTCTTGGGGTCTGAGTTCATTCCTTATTCTACTTGGTTTCACTTTATGCTTCTAATAAGCCATCCGTTGTTTTCTGGTGAATGCTCGAATGCTTTCGCTGATTTTGAGTTCGCCGGTTGCATAAATTGAGAAGGCTGAAAAATCAGGAGAAGCAAGCGCCGCATCATCGGCATGGAGTCTGGAAACAACATGCTGTGTTACATAACAATGTTTTCAAAGCGTGAAAACTTGGTTGCGTCGGAAACCTTTAAACGAAGAGCAAAAGGAAATGGCCTGAGGTATTTGGTAAAAGCTTTCAAGTTCATGTTAGATGCATCGGAAACAATCACTCACAACCATTTATCAGTGAGCCTCTATCGGAAACAGACATCAACGCGGGGGAGACTTAGAGACATGAAAGACATGAAATCTAAATTCTCCACACTAACGCTGTCTGTTTACTTTGTTGTTACGGCGGCCACGTTCGAAGAGAAAAAATAACTGCCTCCTGCCAGTTGGGATTCTTAACAATGTCATGTTCATTTGTATCATTCATTGGCCCTGAAAAGCCGCTGAAGGGGAGTGGTCAATTCAGCCGGAGTTATTATTATTAACGACGCGATGACAATGTTAGGAATTTAACTCTGCTCTTGTGCAAATTATTTCTTTGGTTCTCTCTAGTAAGCTAACACTCTCTATAGTTGTTCATTTGCCATGTAAAGTTTTCCACTGTTTGAATCATACTTTCAGTACTTTGCTTCCAGGCTCTGTGGTTATGTATGTATAATGGCTGACGTAAAATTCCAATCTCTCTGCACTTAATTGACACCTAGTACATTTTCTCTTGCTAAAGCATCAACTTTACAACTGTAACAACTTTAATGGGAAAATGCATAGACGCCCTAAAATGCTGTCCCGAGAGGTAACGTGGAGAAGGACATTACTGAAATCACTTGCATCTCATCAACGCGACCTGGCATCGATTGTGAGCGTTTATAAGACCGTGGCCAAACGGGGGCCCAATCTCGTTTTCGCTGTGAGAATTTGTTTTCCGAGTACTCTGGTTACGGTCACAGCCGCCCTTGAAGAGCAAGCAACATTTACAAATTCACATCGGATCTGATGAAAACTGAGAACGTTTGAATATGGTAATTTTTTTTGCGTGAAAGATAACATGCACGGTGTTCTGTTTTGACCATATTCACAGAACGGTGTCGGTTATCGTAAAGCGTAAAATAGGTTTCAAACTTAAAACCCCACATGCTCACTCTGGTTTTTTTTTTCGAGGTTGTCAGAATCGATATGATACGATGACCCTTACAGTCCAGGCCATCTTGGAAAAATCGTGACCGTTTTCCGAAACGACGGCCGCTGAAGGCGCAAGCTTCTAAAAGGGTCCGGGAAGTGCTTTGGATGTTAACTCTCCAAAGTCCCCTTCATTGTTTTTATTTTTTTTTAAACATATATTTATGCTTAAAAATCTGACCGATTTCCGTAAAACGGTAGAAATCGGTGTGTTTGCACTCTTGCCTATACTGTAGGAACAAGAATTGAAAAAAATAAATTCGACTTAGTTAATGCTCGTGTGGAGTTCTGTCCGTCTTCGAGCGTCTCAATAGTTTTCCCACTGCCAAAGAAAAGGCAGCAAAAAAAAAAAATATATATATATATATGTATGTGCGTGTGTGTGTGTGTAAAGAATATATGTCGGAAAAAAAATAACAATAAAATGCGACTTACCTGGAAGCTGAAGTTTAATTGGAGTTCTGTTTTTGAATAGTTTTCCGCCAACTGGCAATGCCAAAATAAAAAGCAGCAAAAATAATCCTGAAGAAAACTGCTTTAGGAGACGTGCAACTTCAGACACACCTTTTTATATCTCAGTCCAAAGCCGCAGACATGCGATCGTTAAAGGTTTGCAAGTGATATTCCTTATCACGTTCTTGTCAAACTAAGGGAAATACAGTTAGCACGTTTTCTTCACGTTTGTTCCTTTTCGGTATTGTATTCACCTGCACCCTGACCTTTGCACCAACAAGAACCACATACTGTTTTCGTGATCCAGCTCGCTTTATTTAGTCTCGTAAAGAGAATCTCCTAGGAAGGAATTTTGACAAGTAAACAGGGATTCATCGAACTCACTTTTACTTTGAGGCATATTTTTGGACGTCGCTTGCAAAAAGCTTGCTCAACCATGTTTACTTCACGAAAAAAAAGTTTTCTCAAGCCAGTAATTAAGTAGTAAACAATTGAAATTCAGCGAGAATAATTGCGCCTCGTTTTGTACGTTTGATTGATAAGCCCCAGGCTGAGTTCCTAGTGTTTCCGAAAAGCTGATAACATGTCGTACTTTCTTCCTAGTTGTGTAAAATAAACAAACCTACAAAGCAACGTTTTTTTGTTTTTTTTTTTTGGCATTGTGTTCCAGAGTCAGACGTCATGGAAGGATCTCTCTGACGGGGGAAGAATGAGGATAACAAATGTTTCTGCGACACTAAATTTTCAGTAAAAATTACCGACGTTCTAGCATTCATGTACTGAGTACCGACGGGCAACTGTTTTTTTTTTTAAGTTTTTTAATAAGGCAGACCAATAAATGAAAGATGTCTGCAAAAAAATCTACAAGTATTTTCCGGCCATGGTTTGATTAGGCTTGATTTTCTCCGTTGCTCAGGTCCGTGGTATCCACGGCTAGACGCTTAGTGACCCGGATAGTGTCTGTGACGTAAATTAATTCAAAATGTAATTTATGCGCAGACAGTTCCCTTCTGTAACGCTTGACGTTTGGTTTTCCACTTCAAAACGCTCTAAAACGTGATCGCACGCCGATTATAAAAACACCTTGGCATCTGCTATTTCGAAATTTGTTCTGAAGAAAACAGTTCATGCTGCGAGCTCGATTTGGGCAGGCAAGCTTGTGATTGGTGGAACATCAACAGTTGTCCCGCCCACCAAGCGTCCGGTCGCCTTTACGGGGAGTGCGCGATGGCTTATTTATAAGCTTGAGTACAGAAAAAAATTTGGGTGTTAAAGTATTGAACAGACTGAGCTTGGTTTATCTGAAACGATTAATCATGCACGTGGCAGGATAAAGCAAGGAGACCAGCTGCAACCTGGTGATTAGCATATCATATAAACTGTACTGATTTATGTCACAGTTGCTAGAAAATCTCCCCTCTCTGTCCTCGACGTTGCCTACTTGTTATTCCGAACATCGAAACAGCTTTTTGGTAAGTCTTAGCGTCTCTCTTTGATAACTGCTTGAAGTAATAACACGTTCATTTGGGGGAAATGAAAAGGTATTATTCCGAAACAACTTGACTCGCAGTTGAAAAAATGTTACTGCCTACGAGGGAGTTTCTCCTTCATAAACAACCGACTTTGAAATGATCACATTCCATGTCGTCTAGGAACAGCCATCTCTTCATAAACAAGTTCAATCCCTTAATCCTGCCCTTAAATTCTTGATTCGTCGAGTTTACTTTTATTATTAATTATGCTTGAGCTTTTAAAATCGCAGATAAATACTAGAAGTACTTCCTAAATGTCGGTTGTGCCTTTTTCACAGCGGAACACCTTTGAACAACTTGGAACGGAACGTCTTTTGGCCCCTACATAGAGTGTTGGATTTCTTACAAACCTTTCATGTATAATTAAGATATCCTGAAAGTGAAATCGTGCACGGCCCTGGCGCCTTTTTTACGTCTCTTGAAAAGATTTAATTTACGATACCTTTAAGGTGAAATCATGCCCTGGTGCCTTTTTGCGTCCCTGAAAAGTAAACGCTGGGTAGTATTTCCGTTTTCTGCCGACATCTTTCCAAATTGGCAACTACGTTTCAATATATGACTGTTTTTGTTTTTCTTTGACAAGTCTGCATCTTAAGCCGAGCGATCCCCGTGCGTTTGCGTTTTAATTAACTAATGAACTATACGTATCAATTTGCGATTGTTATCTATCAACAAGCAGTGTTATTATACTGTACTTTACCTTTGGGACAACTGTTTAACTGAAAGTGTTTAACAAAATCGTTTAAAAAAAGTTCTCTGTTGGTTACTTTTCTTTGCCTCTTTTTTCCTTCCTTCACGAAAGGAAACGACTTTGGAAACGTTTTTCTAACACCTGCAATCATTTATCGCAAAGAGGAAGTAAAAAAATATAGCAAAAGGCAACACTTGGCAGATTCTGATAATCGATTCCCTAGGAAATCTTATTCTCCTGATATTTTAGTATCTACCGGACCATCGCCTTGTAATGTCATCTGGGTGACCTGACTACAGGCTTCTGAGAGAGTTTTAGTAACAAAAGTTAAATTCCCGCAAATTTCAGAACCATTTGTTCTCAACTTTGACCAGCAAAGTTGATACCACAGAGATCTTCGATGCAGGATTTCTTACTTTAGAATGTCAGATTTTCACAACCTAGCCATTCTCATTACATTTTAATTTTTCATAAATTAACTTTGTAGCCATGCACTCTGCGCAAATCATCCCCAGCAGGCTATTCTGATTCTGATTATTGTTAATGGCCCAAGAATTGGAAGCCTTGTGGATGATTGAGCCCTAAAGCGTAGGCATCTATTTCCTCACTTATCGTATTACTTAACTGAAAACAGGAATTAAAGCTCAAATTAATTCGCTTATACTTTATATCCACTCGAATCGAATAAATGAAAAATGGATTGAAAAAGCCACACCATCTTAAGTTCTCGCTTTTGATTACTGAAGTGAGTTCGTTCACGAGTTCTAAACTGAAAAAGGGATTTTTCAAAGCTTTTTTTCTCTGCCTGTGCAAGAAATGACATTTGGGATGATTGTTCAGTGTCATTTTATGCCCTAAAGCAAGGCTTGTTGGGACCGTTGGTGATAAAATGAATTGTCTGTCGTATAAATTATCAAAAATTAAACAGGAAGTTCCAAGTTGAAACCTGCTTGGTCGGGCCATTTCCCTCTTCAGTTGAAACCAGCAAATGGGACTTCAACAACTTTGTAAACAACATGTGTCTTTTCAGGTCCATTACTTATCTCTGGTGAGATTTTGAAATATATTATTTATGTATTTTATGTGGTGGCACGGTTGCTGCTATTGATAAAAGTATAGGTCTTTCGTTCTGACGCGCAGAAATGGCGAAATTGGAACATTAGCGGCAAGGGCTCAGTCGGTTCGAAAAAGCCCATCGTCGTTAATCCGGGATTAACTGAGTTAACGGAGGTCTTAATTTTAGCCATCGCAAATGCTTTAAGAAAGTAGTACCTTAATGCTAAAGGAAAAGAAAAGTAGAAACCAAACTCGATGGAGAAAAATGCTTCGGAAAAACACATCGCGTGAGGAATCTGGTTTTAAAATTTACGCAAACTCAGTTATGGAACTTGACTCGGATCGAAAGAAATACAAAAGCGTTTATAGCGAGAATCGTTTAAGTTATGAGATGCCCAGTCGGAAACATTGTTTTCGAGATGCTTTCTTCGTTTGCTTCCGCACGATATACTTCGAGCGGAAACGCTTTCCAGTAAGTGTTCGGATGATTTTAGAAACACCCTGTTTCCGCAAGCAATTGTTCGGTGTCAGCCGTTTCAGGGAAGAATCCATCTCAAACGATGAATTAATGGCAGTTTTGCACCCGCGAAGCTTGAGGGCTAGGTTTGTTTTTAATCATTAGGTAAACGTGAAACTTCAAGGGCAATTAAACCGTCATAATTTGTAAGAGAACATGCTTTGCTCACGGCCTCCATTTTCTCGCTTTGTTGATTCTCTCGCAGGTTCATTTCATCGGTTTAAATATACTACGAAGTCACATTTTTACAACCATTCTTCCTTGGAACCAGTTACACGTGCAAAATCGAATCGTTGCTCATAAAGCTTGCAGGGCCCGGAGTTCTGCCTTAATGGCGAACTAAATTCCTGCATGATGCTATAAACAAATCCTCTCCACCGACCTTCACTTAACACATTACTTCTCGCTTTAAGAGTCGTTTTATTTCAAATTGATCACCCTTATGTGTTTAAAAGGGCCAGGAGTATTGGCTGAGCTCATACTGCGAAAACTGCTCCGATAATGGTCCTATTATGCTAATACCACCGGTAAATTCAACCTTGGTGGATGAAAAGGGCAAGAATAGCTCGGCTCATACTGCGAGAGCTGTAAACGTATTAAAGAGTTATCCAAAAGCGATTTCCAGGGAAGATCGGGAGTGATACATTATGGCAGAAAGCAAATCACAGTCTTAAAGTTTTCTCATGAAAGGAAAACGAGTCTCTTATCTTGATATCATTACCGTTGTTTTCGCTGCTCGGGGAAAAAGAGCCTTCTTTGAAGTTGTATTACTTTGCATTTTGCACCCGGAACTTATGTTGTTCTCAGAGAGACGAATGATACCAAGATGAGACTCATTTTTCTTCATTGACAAATACTTAGACTGTGATTTGCCAAATGATTCCGACTTTCCGCTATGAAGTTTTGTCGACATATAGGATCCCAGAACGCACCTTGGGTCAAGGGATCATCAAGCTAAGAGAGTGAATTACCAATATAGCCTTCATATCTATCCTTTTTCCTCTGAAGTTATTTTTAGATCAAGCGCTCAGACGGAGAAATGCTCAGCAGCCAATCATGTATCGAATGTAGTTCACGTAGTTGCACGCTTTGCGTGGGAGTTCTACGAGAAAAAATGGCGCTTAAACTAGTCGACTTGTCTGAAATATATTTTGTCGATGAACGAGATTACATGGAAGTGGTGGGTGGTAGAGTTGGAAAACGAACTCGAAAGAGGAACTTGCAACACTGGTTGGTATTGGAGGATAATTCAAGCGTAAGATCGGGTTTGGAGTTTGAAAGTTTCATGTACAGCAGTCACTACTTTGACGACGATTACGAAGACGAGTCAACAGACTGAACAGACGCGCGAGGGTTATCCCGCCGCGAGGCACTGGTAACAACCACGATGATTAAAAAATAACTTCAGAGGAAAAAAGGATGGATATGAGGGCTATATGGGAAATTCACTCCCTTATAGCTTGATGATCTCTTGCCTCGGGTGGTATATTCATTCCCAGTCATTCCGTATCTGCAACGGATTTAAGTAACAAGCAGGTGGGTTTTCCCTTTGGCGACCTTCGCACTCATGTATACTACTACTTACTTACTTTATTTGTTTATTTATTTTAAAACGGTAAAACCTTCAGTAAATTACAATAACTATAGAATACTAAATATACTTAGATAAAATAATAAAAATACTGTTTTACGAGATTGCCGTGTGGGAGCCTGACATACTCCGTCCCCGGCAATCTAAAATCAGACTGGCAACGAGGAGCCAGGAACACAACTGTTATCTTGCAAAATGCTGGAAATCAGTAGTACCCGGAGCCAATATTAAAGTAGGAGCGTCCATTAATGTTATGGCCCGGGCCATTAGAGCACAGGAATACACAGGGTTATTTTTAGTTTTTGAAATTCCCTCTCTCCAAAACAAACAAACAAACAAACATGGCATGATAATGAGCTGCCAATCTCTGTCATGCTAAGGCTGTTTGATTGGATGAACGTGCCTGCCTGTGTTTTTTAGCGCGCGACATGTTCCAAAAAACAGCTCCGCCCACTCCTGTGTTGGCGTGTGAACCCAGTGGTGAAGACGGACGTTCCTTCTTATAGATTCCGGGTGGCGTCAGTAAGTAAACCCGCAAGTTACCTCTATTAAACAGGGATTATCCTGCGTCTGCTACGGCTAGAAACAAAGGCTGAAACAGGAGAAGACGTCGGCTCGAAGAAAAATCAGCCATGGTGTCCGCATATGAACTGCATGGAGGAAGACAGCTATATGTGTATTATGGCGCCTCCATGTTTTTGATACTGAGCACGGGCCTGGTTGGAAATGCGCTGACAATCCTTGTCCTTCTGCAACCAGAACACCGCACAAAGAGCATGACAGGTTTGATGGTCAACCTGTGTGTTGCAGGTACGGATTTTAACACAGCTTGCAGTTTTTCCGTAGTTCCCTCATCAGTTTTCGCGTCTCATACTTATTAGGGCAGTTTCCGCTCGAGTATCGAGAGTAATTACACGATTGCTTTCGTTCTTGTCTTGGTTTGCTCTATAATCGGATCAAAAAACTTGCGCGAACCCTTTAACCAATCAGGTACAAAAACTGCCTTTTCCCGCGCTTGGTGCTGGCTGCGTTTACTTGCTTTGCGTTCTGATTGGCCAGTAAAACCAAGTCGTGAATTACTACGATTTGTGATTGGCCGAAGGGTGGAGAAACGCGATTGGCTTTGTAATTACTAAAACCGCTCTATTGTCTTTGTAGAAGGTCTGTTTTAGCAGTGTAGATTTGGACTGAGAATAGATGATTTTCTTTATATTTTCTTGATTTATTCTCCGTTTTTAGATCTCTTGGTGTGCTTACTAGGCTACACTGTAGCTGTCAATTACAACACCGCAGATTTTGCCAACACAGGCGAGACGCCCTTAGTTTGCATCTGGTTAGCTATAATCAACTGCCTCACTGGTCTTGCATCAATAGCTACACTGTGCATCATGGGGATCGTTTCGTATAAAGGGATCGCGAGAAACGAGGTCGCGCAACAGAACAGGATGAGCAGAAAAGGAGAGTTCTTGCTGATCATCAGTGAGTAAAATGAGATTATGTGCCTGAAAACTTGTTGGACGCCGATAGGAACTTGAATGTATAAATCGTTAAGTGACTGACTGCCGGAACGAGCGGACAAACGAACAAAAGGAACGAACGAATGGACGAACAACTGAACGTATTGAATCAATCGACCAGTCAATGTCTACTATTACAGTTGACATACGTGTAAAGTATGTACTTTTTGATAAAATCAAAGAGTCTTACATCTGGCGGGTATGGAACCGTGATTAGTTCTGTTCTCTGTGATACTGATCCTGTAAATGTCATGACGTGCATTCTGAGATTCAAAAGGTGGGCTCTTCCTAAATGTATATTTTTCACTTTGAATCGCTCTTGGCAATCGTGTTCAGACTCCAGTTATGGAGCGATGTATACGGTAACAAAGCAAGGCAATTTCTTCCAAAATATATCAAATTTGAAGTAATGTTTTCAATATGAGTGGCAGTGTTGTATCACTATTTACAAACTCGAGGCGAAGCCGAGAGTTTGTGAATAGTGATACAGCACTGACAGCATTTGGTATTGATGTTGATCCTTTATTTTTGTTGAATTAATAAAACATTTCTTTTGTTTTTTCTCATGCATTATTCATGAATTAAATAATTATCATTACAACCTTGGGGAACTTTGTATTAACACGAAACAGTGTTTTCTCCCCGAGAGAACACAGCAAAACCTTTGTGACAAGTGTGGAAATGAGTAATCACTCAGTGGATGCCTTTTTATTTCAAGGCACATGGATTTATGGGCTTGTACTGACCTTGCCTCCAGTAATGGGCTGGAACCGATTCATCCCCATTCCCTCACGGATCAGCTGTCATCCCGACTGGTACTCGCAAGACATTTCTGACAAAGGTTACGTCATATACCTGCTTCTGTTTGGCTTTTTCGTGCCGACGATTATCATCGTTTGCAGCTATGCTGGAATATTCAGGTAAGGCATTCTTTTTAATTAGCGGTGGTGAGATTCGGCACTCTGCCGTAACCGTGGATAAGGCCTATTAAAACGATGAGCACACATATACTGCTATCGTTTCATGTGTCACAATCGAACTACTTGGCTTCTGTTCTTGTGTTAGGTATATCAAGACTACTTCTGTAGTAGTAAGAGGATCAAACGATTTAGCCTTGGAAAGGCAAATGAGAGCCAGAAAAAGAACCCTGCGTATTGTGATGGCCATAACAGTGGCTTTTTTCATCAGCTGGTCTCCGTACGCATTTTCTAGCCTGGCGGGTTCAATCCTCGGCCGCGACAGTGTTTCACCAGCATATTCCATGATTCCAGAGTTGATGGCCAAAGCGTCAGTGGTTTACAACCCAATCCTGTACGTGTTTCTGAACTCGAGGTTCAGAATTACTTTGCTAAATCTCTGCAGGTGCTCGCAAAATCGCGTAGGGCCTGGCAGCACCGAAAACTCAAATGTTGCCAGCTCTGAAAACGCTACAGACGCCTTGGAGATACGAAGAAGCGAAGCCCTTCGTCACCGGGACCTTTAAGAAGCTGGACACTGAGTTTTCAGTCATTCAAGAGTCTTTCTGTCTTTTAGCAGCAGAGAAGTTGTCATCTGAAAGTAGTTAAAGACTGAATGTTACACTTTGCAATCGAAAGAAACGCAGAGCAACGAATTTATGAGAACATTTGAGGGAAAGTCATCACTGCGATACCCTTGTTCAGGGTGTATTTATTTAAGTACGCAGACTGACTCCAAGGCATTTATCCGACTGTGCTGGGCTGTAATCAGTGCGATCAAGCTAGACCTAGGTTACAATTGGAGTGAGCATCGAAACTTTTCTCTCCATGCAATTTTTGTCCTTAATGCTACTTTGATTAAAAAAGAAACAAATTTTCTTTTTTCTTCGGACGTTTACGAAACACTCACAACCTGAAACCTTAGCCTTAATTTAGGAAAGAGGGTTGTTTATTTCAACCGGAGTCTTCCTATTTAACGGTTCGTTATTACGACGCGACGTCAAATACTCAGTGTATACTCACTAGATAAGAATATGGTGCGTGTGTACGCGGATGATTTAGTACATAGCACAGGAGATTTGGACTTTCAAACTATCAAACATCTGTTTTGCATACTTAATAAGCTGCATTCAGACAACGCAATTTTAAATCAGTGAACATACCTATGACGTCATTTTTTCCTCGACACAGTTTTCTTTACCGATCGGTTTTTGAACGTTAGTATTGGCGGATCATCAAGTTTAAACAAAATCACTCAAAGGAAACAGTTTTAAGCTTAAAATTTCACCAGTCGAGTGCAAACGCACTTTCAAAATTTACCAATCAAAAGTTTTCCCAGAAGACTTTTGTTGTTCAGTTGTGATTTACACTTTTCTTTGCCTTTAGTCTAAAATGACTTTTTGAATGCCCTTCCAGAGGGCAAAATTAAAACCTCCGTTAATTTTTAATTGTGCGTTGGAGTCAAAGGTAGGCTTTTATAGATTGTGCTAGTAAAAGTAGCGTATTATGCTACTAGCACTGCTCTTTTTTTGGCCAAATTATGCTAAAATTGTGCTCGTTTTCGGTGAGGGAAAAGGATTTCCCTCACCGAAAGGATTTCCCTCACTGCACATGTGCAGCAGAGTGACCCAGCCATTCATAGGCGTGCGAAGAATTGGGCCGGCAAGATGTCTAACAACATTCAAAATGATCTCGTTTTACTAAGTGGAGATTAGTGTTACTTACTTACTTACTTACTTACTTACTTAGACGTGAGATGTGTGACCAGGCCTTGCCATGAAAACGAGGCCGTTTAGAAAATGACGAAAAGAATGTGCCTGCAAACCTGTACAGAAAGCAAGTAAACGACTATTACTACTTTTTCGCGGTGATTGCAAGTGAAAATAATCGAAAGAAAAAGAGTGAGTATTCGAAAAGCAGGGGAAAGTAGTGAATAAATCTCGGTGTATATATAATATGGAGTAGTTTGGGAACTGTTCACTTCAGCAGTCTGAGTTTGTAGACGTTTGTTGTTTGAATCATGACGTGGTAGGATGGACTTCATTTCATTAATAACGTAATCAGCTGAATTTAGGAGACTATTTTTACGGTAACTTTTATGACAGGTGATAGTTTGATATTCAATATTGTCCTTTAAAACTTGTGCCATAGAAAGGATAAGCAAAATAAGTGGGGAAGAGCAAAGTCCTAACACTTCGTATTTCGTTCGGCCATACTTTACTGTAGAGTATTCATTATACTATGTGAACTCCTTGCAAGCACCAAAGTAGAGTCATCTTTTCTGATCGAATGTAAATTGTGTAATCAAATAAATGATAGTCTCCCAACTATTTTAGCTTTCAAGTTATTTTGAGTGACCCGCTACTGACTATGTATTTAATTTACGATTATATATTAACTGTAATTTCTGTAAATTGTGCCGTGCAAATAAATCGTTGTTGTTGTTGTAGAGTAAAACTACTTCAATGTAAATCGACTGCAAATAGTGTAAAGTGCTGTTCCTTATTATTATCATATAAATGAGCCAGTCATAACGAAAATCAGATAACTATCAAATACTTGCGCTGGCGCTAAGGGCGGGAAAACGCGTTACGCGTGCAGCTCCCGATTTCACCTCCCATAGATAAGTATGTGGCGCGAGATTAATTTTTCGGCCAGCTTGATATCGAGGCGTGGGGGAGTAAAACAAAGTAAATTTAATAAGCATGTTGTCACGCTTATTCAATTTCGTTCGTTTTATTCCTCCAATCCTTGATGTCAAGCTGAACATTAATACATCGGAAGTGGTCTGCTAATTCTTTAAATCGATAGCTAAACGAGTACAAAGTTAAGTATTAAAGGGTTATTTACCTGGAACGAGGGACGATAGCACATATGCCCGAGGCACAGGTAAATAACATGCTTATTTATCAGTTGGTGAGGTTGTCTACAATAAAAACATTATAAATTCTCTCGAGGGAGACTTGTTAGATGCCATACGTGTACGATTAGCATACACTAAATTCTTGGGAGCGATGAGTTACCCCGAAGAAGAATTGTTTTTAACCCAAAG
>BLFK01000887.1:792303-819803 GCA_014634185.1 Astreopora myriophthalma
TTTCTCCTCTCCAACACGAGGGCGACCATTTTTTTTGCTGTCTTCGCTTGATAGGGCATTCTTCGCCAAAGAAAGGAATGTTGTACATTGATATATAATTCTTTGGATCAGTTGTGTTGTTACATCGCGCCACGACGCATCTTTCAGGCATTTTCGACGAACAAGCAGCAAAATACAGCAAAATCTCGGCTTATTTACAACTGACATGATAACAAATCAAAGCCACGTGTTCCTAAATGTACGTCACAGCTCCCGTTTGACCGAGTGGAGACTAATGCGAATGCTGGGTCAAAATGGCGACAAAATTGAAACATTATAAAACACTCACGAAAATTGTTTTCGCAGAAGGACATTGTTTGAGGAATAGATTCAGATGAGAAAATAAAACAAAAATCGTTATGGGCACTTTAAATTCTCAGCCTTGGAGACGGAGCATTTCTAGCTTTCTCTCTTGTTTTTAAGCCATTAAACCTACGCTTGACCTTATGTGGAAAATGACGGTTCGGCAAATGTCGCTTTATCTTAAAAATTTTCGGCGGGAAGCCAAGTTTCGTCGACCAAAAAATAAACGGAAGGTTGGGAATATGCAGGAGCGCCCATCTCCGCCACTGGGTTCAAACGCCAACACAGGAGTAGACGGAGCTATATTTGGAATGACATTTCGCGCGCTAAAAAAAACAGACAGGCACGTTCATCCAATTCATCCAATCAAATGGCTTAGCATGACAGCGATTGACAGCTCATTTTTCATGCCACGTACTTTTTTGGCACAGAGGGGAGCGCTTGAAACCATGGCAACCGCTTTTCATGGGAATTTCAAAAGCTAAAAATAACTTCATCTACTCTTGTGCTGCTGGCCCGGACTATAACATATGGACGCCCCCACTTATGGTCTCCTGGAATATGATAAAACAATTATCCCATTTGCCGCTGTTGGATACGAGATTGGTTATGGCCAACTCGTACGCAACACGGGCTCATAGAATAAGAGTTTCAGTTTAAAATCAATATTATGGTATTTGACCATCTTAGAGCCTATTTCCTCTATGCCAATATAAGAGTTTTCATGACTTCAAATATCGTGCTAGAATTGTACCACGAATTTTCCTTTTGAATACTCCTTTTGGTAGTTCTCTACATCAAACTTAATTCAAGGTGGCAACTCATTCCACCATTTAGCACCAACTCGTGAAAAATCTTCTTTTCTGAATTTCTAAATAAGATTTTAGGATATAAAGGTTTTCTAGCGTTTAGGAACACGTATTATAAGGGTGAGTATCTGATGTGTTCTGAAATAGATTTAAAATGTTAACTTGCCATCCGTAACAACAGAAGGTAGTAAATGGCCTCAGTACAGTAACATGGTCTTCAAGAAACAAACTGCGTTAGTATTTTGTGTTTTCACTGATTTAACTGAAGACATCTGTTAGCATTCTACAGTGAAACCAAAATAGCGTAAAAGAGTCCCTTTAAAGATTTCTCTATATTTTTTGGGTGCTTTTATAAAACAATTACTCCTCTCGCGCTTGTTGGATATGAGGTGACTACAGCGCCACTCGCTGAGTCCAACCCCGTTCCCAGGACTTCTCCCTTGGCTTCTGGTCGGGGCGGGAAGACAAGTGTAGCGTTGCAGTTTGGTTTTCTGTGGCAGAGATGTCCTCTCACCTTGCGACCAATGATAAGCGTTTTTCTATCTACCAATGAAAATGCATTGTGATCTTGTCTTCATTGATCATTGTACCGAAGGAAGGGATGTAGCCCAACCCTAACCCTAACCCTAAACTAGCCTAAATCCCACTATTCCACTTTCCTTAGCCTACTCAAAAAACAATTTTGCCAGAAGGCCAAACTGCTAAGGAAGTCTCTTTACCAGCCTTAATTCGCGTAGGCCAAGATAGATCGGAAGATGTGATTGGCCTATCATATCACATTACGTCAGGGGACATGTCTCCAACAGAGGACATAAGTGCAATGGTGCAGACAAGAAGACCAGAGGACAAGGGAGAGGTCCTGGGAACGAGGTTGCGCTGAGTCTTCTCTTGACATTTATGATCAAACCAATCTGAAAATCCAACAATTGACCACAGGACTACAAGCAGCCAGACGATTGCAGTTTATTTGTTTTGGTCAAAAGCACAAATACTTAAGTCAGCGTAAATTACAAACGCAGCCTTTTAACCAGGCCCGAGTTGTTCGAGGCAAGCTTAGCGCTTATCTTGGTTAAATACCATGACAACTTATGGGTTTTATTAATTGGACTTAACTCGGGATTACCACTAATCCTGCTTCGAATAACCCGGCCCTGATAGTTAGCCGTACCGGAGCAGTTTTCATTTGAATGTCGAAAGTATTTACGCAGCTACGTTGCTTTGGTCATCGTTTGCTATGATTCAATCCAAGAAACTTGCACGAACTGTTAATCGATCAGATGCAAAACTAAAACCAATTTAATTTGAGCTAAGCACAGCCGTTTTTGAGCGATGAATGGCAGCCGGAAGCGACCCGGCCAACGGATATAGATGAAAAATTCTTCGAGTGTTCTTTCAACAACCGAAGTGGTTTATCATGCCTACAAACCATAGCAAGGTGTGGTCTGTAGCTGAAATGAACCGCGGATATGAAAACGTTTTCGTAATTAGGATGATCATCGCTGTTGGGGAAGCAACTAAAGCAAATGCAAGATCCCCATGCAAGGAACCATGAAAAAGATCCACCCTGATCGAGGTACGCTGTGAAATCGTGCATGCAGAAACTTTGTCTTTCTCCCGAAAAACTGGTCTCAAGATAAATCTACTCCGAAAACGGTTGACTAAAGAATAGAATGAAGATAGAGGCCCCTAATCATGGGCTTCTGTCTCAGGTTTTCATTGTTTCATTTATTTGTCTGTATTACTTTGTTTTGGTTTTACGACATTGAACTCAAAACTGCTCTTTGCTCGAATCAGCACATGTTCATTGGCCGCTATTTCTCCGACACCATTATTTAACGCGAACTCTAAGTTGGTCTTCGGCCGGCTCTTCCACGGGTGGGTCTTAAGGGAGGAAATCGTCGGAACCTGGGTCGTAGCCGTACAAAGGCGGTGGGTCTTGCAGTCGGTCGTAGACCAATTGGAATACTATCTGGAAAATAATTATAACGGTTGTGAGTAATATGACCACAATGGTAATATGGAGTTAAGGCCGCAAGTAGGCTTTGGCAGATTATGCTAGCATTCTTTTGAGCATAATAGCATGGCAAAAGCATCGAGCATAATGCCAGTTTTTCAGCAAGATTGTTGTATCATTAAAAAGGAAAAATTTGTCTAATGTGATGAAATTCACCGAGAAAAAGTCAAACATATATCTTTCTGAGGTTTCTACGTTTTAGCCAAAACTAGAGAGATCCTGGGTATAGTCAATGCCCACATTCATACTGGTCAGCGGTTCAGCATGTGCAGCCGCCATTTTGCCCAAGTGTAATTTTCAGGTTTCCATTGAAATACATTCTAGTCGCTGAAAATTTGTCTATTATTGCGTATGCATTGATGACACTTTCGAGCATTTTAACAAGGCCATAAGAGCGTAATAGTAAAAAATCTTGAGCATTATACTTTAGCATAATAGCAAAAAATTAAAAGAACAATGTCCCAAAGCCAGCCGCAAGTCCAGACCGTTTTCATCCGACGGTTTGGAGTTTTTTAGCATGAGCCCCTCTCACTTCCCACGTTATCGAAGGTAAATAAATTAGTCCTGGCTTCCTGGCTTATTTTTTGC
Source organism: Astreopora myriophthalma (assembly GCA_014634185.1). NCBI lineage: Eukaryota > Metazoa > Cnidaria > Anthozoa > Scleractinia > Acroporidae > Astreopora > Astreopora myriophthalma. The sequence goes on from BLFK01000887.1 coordinate 796,057, forward strand.
TTAGCGAAACTATCGTTTGACAGTTTTACTCCGCGGAAGAGTCACGTGAACAATTTTACCCAATAGAAGACGAAGAGACTGAGAAGATTACCGATATGAAACGCGTATCACTGATATGGATAATTAAGGTTTTACCTTGCAGCTGATGAAATAAGAGCCGTTCGCGTTTGAAATAAGCTCATATACTTGAAGCCTACTTACTTCATTAAGACTGATAAACACCTTTTTTGCTTCAGTCGGAAAGGAAAAGAAGTCAGTTTTAATAATCTACGCACCATGATGGCGACTTGATTGGTAGAAAGAATATTTCACTTCTTCATTCCATTTCTTCAGTAATCAACTTCTAGTTAATGTTGCCGCGTTTGGAAGATAGTTTTCAAGTTTTTGGTAAACTAGAGTGCCGTCAATGAAAAGCGCACACAAAATTCCCCCGCCGGAGAGTCCACAAAGCTGTGCTTTAATTTTCAGTTGACACGTTACAAAATGAACTTAACCTGCACTAATATATTCGGCATTTTATTCGATTTTGGGAACAAATTTCCATACGAATAGTCTAAAAAAGGCTTGACCTTGTGTGTTACATCATTATAGTCAAGAGGTCAGTACTCGGAGATATTAGTGAGCGTAAGCAAAGGCGTTTTTCAGCGACGGACGTCAAACGGAAGTGGACTTGTCGTATTGTTGGACAGTGGCCTCGCCCAAATTCTCCAACAAATCATATCTGTGAGAGTAAAGACGCTGAGAGGTACAAATGTAGTAGCGTCAAGGTGGGTTAAGGGGCAAAACGTTTCACTTCCGGTTAAGCTATACGAGCTGCTCTAAAATCCGAGGGTAGTTCATGATATTTATTATGATGATAGCGATGCTGTAAGTGAAGACGACAACAAAAACATCACTAGTGCGTCGAAAAACTGAAACTCGTACATACTTGGTCCTTCGCCCATCCCACTATCCTCATCGAATTCGCTGTTGTCATAAACAACATCGTCATTTTTCGTCTCATCCATCCACAGGTCGGCTGCTTGCTTTTCGTCTTCAGCTTTCACTGCTGGTAAATCAAATGCTGCGAAAAAGAACATGGCTACGTAAAGTTCGCGTCCCATCCCTTTCCACTGTTTTGGTTTATTATCTATTCGTGTATATATTTTGATATGATGAAACTTGAAACTTTAAGGTGTTATTGCTGTCGTGGAAGAACTGGGTGTTTTTCGGAATCCCTTGACAGAGGCACAAATGCTGCTGGCACAAATACTGCAAGCTGGTGATTTTTCCCACTCGTTCAATGTCTTTTACGCACTAAAAAAGGAGATGAGTGTACTATCTAAAGTTTAGAAACTAGGATATCTGCTCATTTTCTCTATATAACTTTGCTCAAGCAGGCTATCATTTGACTATATTTTCCTCCGCGTACAAAAAAAATTTTAACCGCTTGTATCAATTTGCATCATCTCTTCCTTTTGGAAACCCGGTCCATTTTCAATTAAAAACGTCTTGCCTTTGTGAATATCATGATCGGTTGGATGGTTGTCGGCAGTGCTCAGAGATATTAGCTTTTCAAATGGCTGTTCTAAAATGCGAAGATCAATTCCAAAGATGATGCTATGACGATAACGACGATAATGAGAAGGACGATAACAAGAAAAGTCAGTACCACAAAAAATGAAAATTGTAAGTAAACTGACCGTTTCCTTCGCCAAAAGAACTATCCTCATACATTTCTTTGTCTTCACCAAATAATTCGTCATTGTTCATCTCGTCTCTCCACAAGCCGGCCGTTTGCTCTTCCTCTTCAGCTTTCACCGCCACTGAAACAAATCCCGCGAGAAGGAGAATTGCCACGAACAGTTCCCTTGCCATGTCTTCGTTCTGCCGTGCTGCTTTGATTTCTTTAAAGGTTCTTCCCCCTTTTATGCCTATCTCCAAAGCTATATTTTAACATGACGCAACTTCCAATGAAATTTGTACTTGAGCAACCAGGAAGAGTGTATATTAATCTCAGAGATTATTTATAATCTGCGTCTAAGATACGAAAATGTTTTGGTGTCTGCAATATTGGATGAATAAACAAAACTGAGATAATTCATTCCACTTTTCACAGACGTCAGTTAAAAGTTCTCCAACGTAACCGATCCCATAATGTGGCCACGAACCGTTTGTGTCCTTTGTTGTATAGTCGCATTTACAAGGAAGTTGCTAGGAGAAAGAAGACCATACTGAACATATTACAGTAGGTTTGGAACTGCCAAAATAGGAAGTTAATTTATATTGGTGTCTAATTAATATCCAAGGTTTTAAATAGTCAACAATCCATCGAGATCTTTCATCTGCATTTCCAATACAGAGCACGGCATCCACGGTCTTAAATGACTGAATACAGAGCATACCATAACTCTTCTCCAGAACCTTGAAACATGCATAACAGAGGGGGCTAAAGGAGCGGTCCTACGCACGGTTCACGGACATTAAAAACTAGAAATAACGTATCACGGTGATGAAAATTCCATGTTCACGTTTCACGGCATCACGACAAGCAAAACATTCACAGTTCACGGATTTTTATTTCGTATTTTCACCGGTCACGAAAATTAAAAACACTTAATCCCGTATCGCGCAAAAACCCCTTTCACCCCCTCATAACACCTTTTCAAGTAAATCATTGCAACAGAAGGGGACCAAGAAACTGTCAAATGTTGGGAAAAAAGGAATTCCAATCCTATGAAAAAAACGCATAATTTGCTCGTAGGCACTCTATCGATAGGTATACCTAGTAATTAGTCAGTGACCTACCAAGCTCTTTCATCTGCATTTCCAATATACCATGCAGCACCTGAACAATATATCTCCTATTCACTAAATGTGTCCAGTTTCATGCTAATCAGTCCGTGTCTGCTGCATGGACCGCCATTTCCAAGTTCACTTCAGCCTCTTTTTCAAAGCGAGTCGAAGTACAAACTCTTTCCAAACAACAACAACAACGAGTTCATTCTTTCTTAAAAATATTAAATAACAACTAGACCGACCCGCAGGTAGCATAGCTAATCTCGATAGATACAACTATGTAAGATTCATATATAGATTCATATGGAGTATTTAACAACAAAGAAAGAAAGGGAAAAGGCATAAACTATATAAAGTTAAAGAAATAAGAAATAGCATGATGTGACAAACACAGTAAATTACAAAATAAATACGCTCTCCTGCTTCAGAGGCGGTAGCGATGTAGGGGGAAAAACATCTCCACGACACCGGAAACGATTACTTCTCCTTTGGTGTACGTCATATCCGGTTGTATTGTGTGACAAGTCAGCCATCTTTAGCCAGCTACTTTCTTTTCGTGGTACAGTACTGCCGATAAGATGTCATCGACATGGCATCGCAAAAACTTCATCAGTGTCCCCATTTTGAGTCAAATCAATGCTTATTGTAACATTTTTAGGCGTGTACAACGAAGTCAATTCGACGATCGGAGTTTTCTCGATGTTATCGCTATCGTTGTGGAATGTTTCACTAAACAGTTTCCAGGGTCGCCTATTGTTTTCTGTCAGCCTTAAAAGAAAGGCTAGAGTATAGGCTACCTGTAGCCTCTTGTTATTTTATCAATTTCAATGTAGTCATCTTCACTTATTAATATGTCGAATAGCGTATTTCTCATCTGATTTTTGAAACTATTATTTTACAATTTTCTTATTCTTTCAGGTATCTCATTCCAAAGTCTTGAGCCAATGCGTGAAAAAGCATTTTCTTGCAAGTCAAATCTAGAGTGTTTTGTATAAAAGTTTTGAGATGTTGATGAACGAATGGAATATCTGTGTATACTTGATGTTCTGGAAAAGAGACCTAAAATATTCGGCGGTGCTTGTTTAGCATTAACAGCGTGCACTAATTTTGCAACTTCAAAGACATAAAGAAAGTTTATAGGGAGAACCATAGCTTTACCAAAAAAAGGTATAGCGTGTTCATCTTTAGCAGCAAAATTGATTAAGCGTAGTGCACGTTTCTGGAGAATAACAAGCTTGTTTAGATGTGTTTTTAAGAAAGGTAAGGTTGTATAAGAGCATTATAAATATTCATAAGTGCAGAAAATGGTATATAGTGTTTTAGTCTGCTTAACATACCTACAGTTTTACTTATTTTGATTGCAACAGCATCAATATGATTTGCATCAACAATAACACCTAAGTACTTAATACATTTTTTTTCTATTCAGGAATTACATTTTCCTTTAAATGATTGATAAATATACGAATTTTGGGGAAATCAGTTTTAATTTGTTTTTGGTAGGGTCTAAAAATTATGTAGTTGGATTTCTTAGTATTTAACGTTATCTTATTGGAGGTTAGCCAATCATTTACATTAGTAAGTTCATTATTTACAGTCGTTTCTAATGTTCTCAAGTTTTTATCAGAAAATATAATGTTAGTGTCGTAGGCAAAGAGAGAATTTTAAGTTACTGGAGCAATTACTAATATCATTAGCCTAAAGTAAAAATAGCAAGGGTCCTAATACAGAACCTTGCGGCACACCGCAAGTGCACGCAGACTTAGCAGAAATCGAAGAGTCAATCGAGGTTGTTTGAGTACGATCAGAGAAATAAAATTTGAACCATTCATTCATTACTCCCCTAAAACCATAGTAAGTTAGCTTATCGAGTAGAATTTTAGGATTTACAGTGTCAAAGGCTTTCTTAAGATCGATAAAAATACCACAGGTAAACAAGCGTTGTTCCATGTTTCTCTGAATAACTTCGACAATATCTATAATAGCATGTTGACTAGAATGACCCTGGCGAAAGCCATATTTTGAAGAATATAGAATAGAGTGAAGACTAAGGGCCTCCACAGACTAGGGATTTAGTTGTCGACAACTGCTTGTGATCGACAACTAAAAGTTATCGACAACTAAATAAGTCCGATAAAGGGATTCCACACACTGGCGCTCAAATACTGATTTAGCAACCGATACGCAGGGAGGTTGGGCACCAAGAGCTTACTACGCATGCTCACGTGCTCGTGCATTCAAAATGGCGGCAAGAAAAGAGAAAAGCGGCAAAATAGAACGCCGAGTTAACAATTAAAATCGCCACCATTCCAGTTTCTACGGCACGTTGGCTAAAAGACCCTCGAACGAACTTTGCGCTAAATTCGCCGTTCAATCGTTTTGGATCAAATATCCCGCATCAGAACTTTTTGGTGGGCACAAGCTGCCGCAATAATGACATCGTTCAGTGTCGTTTCCACCTCCGAGAACGAGATGTGGAGAAGGAAGATCAAAAAGAATGTTTTCTTTACCAAGTATTTTAATTCTGCAGTCCTCCATATTTTAAGCCTGCGGGGAAAGCCGCTGACACAATAGCGCGGAGATCTAAAAGTAGTCGACAACTAAAACAAAAGTTTTCACACACTAGAAAAACGCCAAAAAATGAGGCCGTCGACAACTATTAGTTGTTGACAACTAAGCAGTTTCCCTTTTCAAAAAGGGAAACTGCTTAGTTGTCGACAACTAATAATTTGGGGTTTAGTTGTCGACAACTTGTGCCACAGATTACGTTTTTTAGTTGTCGATAACTTTTAGTTGTCGATAGCAAATAGTTGTCGACAACTAAATCCCTAGTCTGTGGAGGGCCTAATAAAGCTTCGCATGGGACCTCGCGTCCCGTTCCCACTCGCCCTTTTGGGTTTTCGTATTAAGTGCTACTGTTGTGTGTTTCTTTTCTTTTTTTTTCCGGAGGTCAAACCCAATAAAGCTGTTAAAAAAAAAATTAATTTAATTAAAAAAACAAACTACAATTAGCGCCAAAAGGGTTGAGACACTTTCCCCTTTTAAGGAATCCTGGACAACTCCTTCCCCAAAAGCTTTTCATCTAACTGCCCCTCCCCCCTAACAATGTTGTTTTCTTATCGCCAACACTTCCTTTTTCTATTACCAACATTGTAGGGGGCAGGAGGGGGGAGAGCAAGTGAAAAATGTAACGTGGAGGTGATTTTTTCCTAACTGTGGTCTTCCCAGTTCAGTGTCTCAACTACTTTTGTCGCTTATTGTAGTCATTCGATTATAAATTAGTTCCTCAAAGATTTTGTTAAAATTTGAGGGTATGGATATAGGCCTATAATTTGAGGCATTAGTCTCATCGTCACTTTTAAAAATCGCAGTTATTTTAGCTATTTTGAGTTTAGAGGGGTAAGCTCCTAAAGAAATAGATATGTTGAAGATCTTAGCAAAAATAGGGGTGATGATATTACTCGCACACTTTATATTAAAAGCTGCGCGGGACACGAATGGAGACCATGCGATTTATTACTTGAGAGAGACAATTTCAACTTTAACCTCATCTGGTGAGACGGGCTGAAAAAAGAAAGAAGAATTAGGGGATCTGTATTTAGTTATAGTCCACATAATTACTTCAAGGAGATATCATCGCTAATTTACTGCCAATAGTAGCAAAATGTTCATTTAAAATATTAGATTTTTATATTCGTAAAGGATTGTGCGTGATCTGGTTGCAATCACTTGGGTCTTTTAGAGCTGATACAGTGTTAAATTTCCTTTTACGGTTTGTTAATAATTCGTTTATATCTTTCAGGTTTTCTTCATGTTGTTTAAGTACACCTGGAAATAGTTAGAATAATAGATTTGTTTGCTAAGACGTATGAGGGTAGTTAATCTATTTCTATAATAGGTGTATTTAACAGATTCTGCCCATTGTGTACAATTTATTTTTTACCTTAATAGAGATTCTAAGTCCCCTAGTAATCCACCGTTTGGCAAGTTTCTTAATAGTTCGTTTAGAAAGGTTTTTAACTGGGGCATGTTTATTAACAATATTATTAATACGTTTAAAAAAAGTAGAAAATAAGTCATCAATATTGTTAGATTTCGTTGATATTATATGGACTCAATCGATTGATGAAAGATCATAGTTGAAACTTTCCGCAGATAACTTTGAAAAATCACCTTTGCGAATTTTTTGGTTTGTAGGGGACTTATCTTTTACCAATGTCGTAACGCAAAATTGCGAGAAATGGTCAGAAACATCAGTAATAATATTTCTGCTCTTAAGACATGCTCCGGGTTGTTAACGAAAATATTGTCAATTAGCGCTGGATGCAGATGTTCTATAAACACGAGTTAGCTTGTCAATAGTTGGAATGAGATGATTACTTTGAAGAGCCGTTAGAAACTCATGACTGTACTGTGATGTTAGGGTTTGAAGCAAACACAGATTGAAATCACCTAAAAGACACACGCGTTTTCCTGTTGAAACTAATTTATCTAAAATATCAGTTAAGTAATGAAGGAAAGAGTCTGGCGAATTATGTTGGCGATAAATAACACTGCAAATAGGATTTTTTTGCTTGAAGAATGAAAAATTCAACCCATAGAGCTTGAAAGGCTTCAGTAGAAGTTCTTTCGAGCACAGTATAACGAAGCAGATTATCAATAAATAAACCCACGCCCCCAGAGATCAAATGTGTGGTTACCTGTTCAAAACTGTAATCTGGGATTTGATAATTACTCAAAAGTGCATTTGACTTTGTAATTTTGGTCTCTGAGACACCAATAATATCCAGGAGCCCATGGGCTCCTGTAATATCTAATTCGTTTAAGTAGGGAGTAACAAAATTATGAAGATTGTTATTTAAACTTACAATTTAAACTTTCTTATGACGACGAGTTTTCACTCATGCGCAAAGTAATACGTCTGATTACTGTCAAAAATCTTTCACTTGGACTTGGTTTGAATGAGAAGTTGGCGTAAAATTGGAAATTATCTATTCAGTCAGCAGGTGAAGGGAGAAACCAAGATTAAGCCGCACAATACCACTTAATTCATTGAGAAAACACCGAGACTTCGATATGAGAAAAGTGCTTGAATAATAGCAACGCCAAGATTTGGCCATAAACAAAAAGGAAGTAAAATCGACTATTTTGGGCCATTTTGCAAAGGGTTACCCTTAGCATTTAGCCCGAAATCAGCAAAAAGATGACCAAATTTCAAGAGTGTGAAATTCAATGAAAAGGAGGTCTCATAGCCCTATAATACACTTTTCCCAAATGTTTAAGGCCTATAGAACAATTTAAGATAAAAAGCGCATCGTTAGACCCGTTAGAGGAAAAGTTTGGGTCATAAACACAAAGGCAGTAAAATCGATTATTTTTGGCCATTTTGCAAAAGGGGGACCCTTAGCATTTAGCCCGAAATCAGAAAAAAGATGACCAAACTTCAAGAGTGTGAAATTCAATGAAAACGAGGTCTCATAGCCCTATGATGCACTTTTCCCTATTGTTTAAGGCCTATAGAAAAATTTAAGATAAAAAGAGCATCGTTGGACCCGTTAGCGGAAAAGTTTTGGCCATAAACACAAAGGCAGTAAAATCGACCATTTTCGGCCATTTTGCAAAGGGGGTACCCCTAGCATTTAGCCCGAAATCAGCCAAAAAGATGACCAAACTTCAAGAGTCTGAAATTCAATGAAAACGAGGTCTCATAGCCCTATAATGCACTTTTCCCAATTGTTTAAGGCCTATAGAAGAATTTGAGATAAAAAGCGCATCGTTAGACCCGTTAGAGGAAACGTTTTGGCCATAAACACAAAGGCAGTAAAATCGACTATTTTCGGCCATTTTTCAAGGGAGGTACCCTTAGCATTTCGCCGCGGGAAATCAGCAAAAAGACGATCAAATTTCAAGGGTGAAATTCAATGAAAACGAGGTCTAATAGCCCTATAATGAACTTTTCCCAATTTTTTAAGGCCTACAGAACAATTTAAGGAAAAAAGCGCGTCATTAGGCCCTTTAGAGGAAAAGTTTTGGCCATAACTGGAAAGATGCAGCATCGTGGATTTTGTGGGACACATGCATGTAGACACGGCTAAAGAACTTTACGAGAAGACGGAAGCTGAAATATTTTGGTCAATAACAGAATCAATTAAAGTACACCTAAGCCCAAAATATTTTTTCCCTACAATTTATCTTTGCATCTGTTTTAAACGCATTGTGCCTATTTTTTCCCATTTTTGCCAAATCTTGACATTTTGTAGGCTTCCAAAACGTATCATTTGGTATACGACAGAGTCAAAAGGGGCATGGGTCTATTCCGGAAGTGACGTCACAAACTATTTTGCATACATCTTTACAAAGACTTAATGGAATGTAAATCAGTTCGTGACGTCAAATCAGGAATAGACCCATGCCCCTTCTGACTTGGTCATGAACCAAATAAGGCTCAGTGTTGAAGCCTATAAGAAGTTAACATTCGGTGGAAAACAGGATAAAATTCTCAGTGTGTTTCAAACAGGAATAAAGATTTATTTTAGCGAGAAATGTGTTTTGGGGTTAGGTGCACTTTAACGAATTGCGTCCAAGATCACGGACTTTTTCTTTTGGGATTTTTCTATTTATTCCTATTCCGGTTTAGGATTTAGAGAACAGTAGCATGAGGTTTTCTAAAAGAACGAGTATTCCGAATACGTCCCAAATCGGAACATGGTTCACAAATGTGCCAAGCATTCCTTTTCTCGAATAGTCCCGAAAGAAGAAAAAAAACGACTGTTTTGAAGTCTATGCTACGCCCTTATTTATTTCGCTTTTTTACACTAAAGTCCGCTAAAGGCAATCACCCGCTACAGCGCGTATTCCCTGTTCAAGACTGATAAATTAAATTATATGTATTTAACTCAGAAGTCGACTAAACTGTATTTTAAACACCGGAATAAACTCAACTAAAGGAAAACAAACGAAACGAAATGTGGACGTTCTACATCTCAATAGCGATTTTACGTGTTGGTGTTCTTTCACAACAACCTTTTTGAACAGATGCTTATGGGAATATAACAGCTAAAAAAGAAACAGTTTTAACCAATCAATGTCCGGGAGAGTCCCTGAAAGTACCAAACATTTTCTAACATTTAACAATAGTTCATCAGGAGCTATTGCTCTTTTTGAATAACTTGTTACTTCTTTTGTCCATCCCCTGTCCAACCAGACACGTTAATGTCATTGTATACGCTAAATTATTGTGCTGGTTTGTTCGCGCGGAATTCAAACAATAAAACAAAACAATATGTCTGAAAAAGCGACAGCGTTTTAAACTTTTACCGGAAAATGCGTGGTTCCTTTTGCTGATTTGTCATGCTTAGCAAATGCGCATGCGCCAACTCCGTGTAGTACAAATTAGTACCCAAAATATCCTTACCATATGGAAGACACGACAACTACAGTCGCAAATATATACCGATTCAAATCATACTATAAAGCGGAAGGAGCTGAGCTGCGAGTACGTAAGGGATCTGTCACATATGGTCTAGGGGCCGACATTTCTCTCCCTCACTGCCTATCGGGGATAGGTATCAGAAAGTGGCATGTAAAAGCGATCCGCGGGCCGAAATCTCGGGGAGACTCGTGATGGTACGTCGCTCAGGCTTAAATGTCCAGAGGTACCACTACCGCTTCTGCATATTTTTCTTTAGGTATTTAGTATGCGCATGCTCAACTGCCCTTGTGTACCAATATGCCACGTGGGAGTAAATTAATATGTGCTTTCAAATCAAGATTACTTCCAGTCCGTGATAGATCTATTGTTGAAAAGAAGAAAGAGCAGAAGAATAAGTCGTAATTAGGGTCTCTCCGTTGGGAGGACCACAAGTAGTTAATATTCCAGTTAGCAGTGATAGTTTTTGACAACATAACAAGTTCGGATTTTGTTTCTGTTCGTTCGTTCGTCGTATCGTTGTGTAACCCCGTTAGTTGGTTGATGACAAAGAATTGGCTATCGCAGTTGTTTGTTTCCTGCTGAAGAGGTACGATTTGAACCAATTAACAGCCATGACCGCTGCAAGTTTAGACAAGTTTATACAAGATTGTGATGTACGGCGTCGAACGCTTTCGACAACAGCTGAAATCTAGTCGCGGAGTTAAAGACTCCAATCCCAAAGAAAAAGTACGCAGATCTCCCTCATCAGCTGGTTCGTCTGTAGCCATGTTTAGCTTAACTTTTTGCGGAAGTTCTTCCCAGTTTTATATAAATACAAACTGCTGAAGTCACTCGCGGGATTTTTTTTTCCGCGAGGCATTTGTTTGCTGACGTCATCAGCGTGCATCATTGGGAATTTACTTGCTATGTTACAATTATTGCTGTTTGAGCTGCAATGTTAGGGACTTTAGGGACCTTAGCATCTACTACAGCGGCGTCCACGGAAACGTCAGTTCAAACTGCTAGTTTACGGTTTCCAAATATTTTCGTGATTAATCCAGTTTGCTAAACTGATACAAACTATCCGAACTATCTAGTAACTGAATTGGAATGAACAGTGTTCAAACTAAGAAAGATCAAAGTGCTCTGTGAGCACGTAAATTAAACACGTAAATTAAATTGACAACGTAAATTAAATTATTTCTCAGTTGGATTATGTCTATAGTTTTTGTTATGCTGACTATTCATATAACTGGCGCACTGACATCTTTTCCCGTGTTAAACATAATATTTGATCGTACCAAAATTCTTGGACCTACAATGTTGGGAGTTGTTGCGCCCGTCTGCACGCAGCCTTGTGTAAGCAGGAAATAGAACGTTTCTACTGCTGAAAATATCTTGTTTCTTGAGCACGGGAATGAGTGCATGGGTCCTTTCGGGTGGAGAAGCCTTTTAACCGACTGAAAAATACCATAATATTCTGCGATGTGTAACTTAAACTTTAGGGAGACTGGTGCGTGCTTGATCAAGTTGTTTGGGTAGACGGCAAGTACATGTTTACATTCATCTTAGGGCACGTTCGATAGACCTAATCGGCTAACGCAATGTTGTACCCAACTCAAATCCTTTGGACATAAATTGTTTTGTTCTAAGTATTTCCGTATCATTTAAATGTGAATGCTACATTATAACATAAATACAATAAACAAGGAATCTTAACCCCGGGAGATCTGAATTGGGTACAACAATGCGTTAGCCGACTAGGTCTATTGACCCTGTTCTGGATAAGAATAAACGGAATAAAGTCTAGATTTTTCTTGGGAGGTAAGTTAAGGGATATTTCTCAACAACATTTTGTAGGGAAACGATGCTGAGAATCTCGTTTGAATTCCGTTAACACCAAAACACTCCAGGACTAATTTTGAGGTGTAAAGCATCGTAATCTTATTCCCAAATAAGGCCAATTCACAGACGCATGCAAATCGAGGCCTTAGCACAATATCGGGATATTTTTTGAGATACTTAGAAAATCTCATGATATGTAGAAAAAAAAAATTTGATTTTTAAAATTTTGTCAAGTAAAATTTATTTCAATCTTGTTTTTTTTCCTAGGAAAATTGAGAAAGAAAGCTAGGGTGCTTTCGATTGAGAAATCTGGATTTAGATCTTCAAATCCGGATCTTTCGGATTTCCATTCCAACACAAAGTCCGAATACGGATTTCGCCGAAGATTTCATTAATTGAATCCTTCCCCGACATGGATTTCAATTGACAATATCCATCGCGAAATCCGTTTTCGGATTTTGTGTTCGGCTGGAAATCCAAAGATCTGGGCCGAGTTGTTCGAAGCAGGGTCAGTGCTAATCCCGGATAAATACCATGACAACCAGTAGAATTTAATCGGACTTAACCCAGGGTTAGCGCTAACCCGGCTTCGAACAACTCGGCCCCGGATTTTAAGATGTAAATCCGGATTTCCCAATCGAAAGCACGCACCCTGGTCAATGCTATTTAGGGCATATGGGCAATACACTGACAGAAATTAAAACCGCAAATGACCTCATATCAAAAAGTCTAAGGCCGACTTTTTATGTGAAGTTGTTTACAGTTTTGTTGTATGCTGTACAAGAACATCATTTTCTGACATTCTGAAATTTGTGTTCCCCTTTTTACAGATGCCAGGGTACTTTTTTAGGTAATTACTGTAATAGTTATGAAAGTAAAGTTAGATTTTTCTGAGATATTTAGAACTTTTTCGAGATAATTCGAAAAATATTTCGAGATATTTAGAAAAAAATCAGGAATTTCGGGAAATTTATTTAGGCGATTTTACGTGATACAGTCGAACCTCTCCTTACGGACACCTAATACGGACACCTCTCTATAACGGACATTCCCCTTTGTCCCGAAAAAATTCTCACTCAATTTCTAAAAAAAAAAACTTCTATAATACGGACCCTCTCTAATACGGACAACGGACACTAAATCTCGGCCCCAGAGAGCGAAGCGACCGATTCGTATAAAGTATGTACTGTAACTGGGATGTACAAATCAATGTGTCTGAATACCGTATATTAGTCAGTTTAGATACACTGGGCCTATTTTTCGTTACTGAACACTTAGAACTGTCAGTGGAGTCTTAAAAATGATGCAATCTTGGTGACCTGTATAATACGGACACCTCTCTAATGCGGACACTTTGGTCTGTCCCTTTAGTGTCCGCATTAGAGAGGTTCAACTGTAGTAGTAACTGTTATTTATGCTCAAGTTAAGTAGGAGTATTATAGGATATTTTAAGTTGTAATTTTAAGAAATGTCTAACTTAATTATGGATTTTGAATCAATTTGCACTTTGTAGATTTTAAATCAATTTGCAATTTTTAAGTATGCTTTTGCTCGAGGTTTAGTGATCTTAAATTCAGCTCGATGAGGGCCCTGCATCAAAATTAAACAAATCTAAAAAAAAAATGTGTTTTGAAGTGAGAATGATCATCGCAGTCCAAGTAGCACTGAACCAAGAGAGGATGAGCGTCTCTTGTAGCAACTTGATCAGTTGCAAGGAAGCCTGAAAAAAGAAAAGGCTCGAACGGGACTTGATGACCGTGCGATTGCGCCGGACACTGCTCTACTAACTGGGTTACCAAGCCTCTTGGGAGCTGATCAATTGCGAGTTCGTGCTGGAGAATATATATGACATGTCATATATAATGTTCAAAAAACGAGTAAAACACGTGCTGCGAGTGTTTTCAACAGCTTCAAAAACATTCCACAAAAAGCGTGTCCCTCTGGAGTCTGAACAATGGTTCAAACTGTGAGAGGAAAATTATTATTAGTATTCTTTATGTAAAGATTTACCAACCAGGAGTGTTTTATCGGGTATAAAGCTCATGCACGTGACGTTCTATCGGTGACTTGATAGGCTGTTAGGCTCATGAATTATTAATGAGTGTTTGGAATTTCAATTACAAATGTTAACCTTTATTTAGAGCCCATGTAAATAGTTTTTTTAAATATCATATACCGTAGATGTTCTGTTCTGCAGTCTGTGATTTTTCAAGGTGTTTTGATGATTACTATTTTGGTGCTGCATGTTGTTGATAATTCTTAACAACCCCCTCCAGCGACTCCACTTTCAATTGGCTAATACATTTCTGGTTTATTCAACGCAAGAAAACTGAATAAGGCAGATCGAACGCATTTTATACTAATCCTGTAAGGCTGTTAAATATGTCAGTTATTTGCGTTCGAAAACAAACGTTACCGATAGATGTGTTTCACAATATACTTTCAAAGGTAGCTTCTTATTTGGCTTCAGTTCGTTGCTAGTGGTCTTTCATAAATAATTCATTTTCATCGTTATTTATCAGTGTTCTCAGTTAATATTCCGGTCTTCGAGAAAATAGCGGAAGTCATCTTGCCCTAGGTCTTTGCCACCAAAGCTTCCTCGAATAGAACTCAGCTTTTCTTCATCGGGTTTTTTCATGAATCTCTTGCGATGCAATGTTAGTTTGTAAGATGCCGCCGGGGGTAACGACTCCTAGGAAATAAAAAGGAAATGGCAAAGATATTATAATGAAAGTTACGCGTTTTCCCTCTTAAATTATCATTCGCATTTTATCTGAACGTGTTTAAATTAATGATACAACTTTAATGCAGAAAATCTTAAAAATAACCCACAGCTGATACGAAATTCACAGGTCCTGGGAACATGCCAAATTCACAAGCGTTCAGGAGACTTATATCTGAATATATTTAAGAAACACGCGAAGTTCGCCGTAATGGACCCCCTTCCAATCTGTGAGAGCTGAAATTTTTTAAAACCAATTCCAGTAAATGCCAAATATACTGTAATTCATTCCGCCTTCTTCAGTTCCTCAGTAAAATTAATCTCTTTAAGTGCTTAGTCCCTCAATTTCTAGAACTTTTTGAAGGCTGGCAAGGTTAACTAAGAAAATGGACAGAGTTAATGCTGATACTTTCTTAATAAAAAATGGAACTATTTCAATCAAGAAGTAAATCAACGAAATTTTCCTATATTTGTCGAATTACTGATGTCTGAAATTCCCTAAAAAAGTCCAGGATTATGTAGCTAAGCCTAGTTCTTTCCTAATTCGTCAATTCTCCAAAGCAGGTGTATAATTGAGAAAACTCGACAGTGTGTCATTAGCGCGAGTACTGTATCTGTCTCCTCGAAAATATCATTTCTAACTAGCCACAGTTATTTTCCTCACCGCTTCAGGAATCTGGTTGCGACCCACGCGATATTGACCTGAATACTGTGAGTTAAACGATAACTGACTTTGACTTGCTTCAAGAAAGAGAAGAACACATAGAGCCACGAAACTGAGACTTCTCTTGGTCCTCATGGTAGTGATTTCAATTGTCCACTAACAAGCATCTGACAATGGGGAAGAGTTACGCTCGTTTTATACTCAGTAGGATATCTTCAGTTGTGGTTGACGGCGAAATCTGAACACTTTGTTGGCCTTTAGTGACATCACGAACGATAAAAGCAGGCGTGCACGGCGATAACTGAAAATGTGACGGTTTTTCCAATCTTGCACTTCTCTGAGAGTGCTAATTGAGTCATTTATAAAAAAAAACGTTTTTGAACATTTCAATATTTAAGTATATAACTTGTCTTGTTGTTGTTTCGTTTCTCCCTTTCTGTGCAATTAATCACTATCAACTGTGTTGCGGTTTTGCTTATTGATGTCATTTAAACGGTAGGTCAGTTAATTATTCGAACAAGACATATCGTTTTGTTGTCAAAATTTGTGTAAGTTTTGGCTAATATGTGGACTTGGATGTCAGAGAATCGAAAAGATAAATACCGAGAATTCGCTGACTTTTTGTTCATGTCCTATTGTTCCTCGTTGAGATCCTCCGAAAGTTATCGTTCAGTGATCTAACTATTCCAAAAAAATCTGAATTAGTATATAGAGCAGGCTTCTTCATTTATTGATGTTTCTAGGAATCACCATGCCGACACACGCCCCTCCTACGTGTTCTTATGTGCTAACAAGCTGAAGTGTTGACGATATTTTTACCATGAAGAGCCCATTTAAGAGTACCATGTCAATGAATTTTTTATTCGTGTTTTTTGTGATACGAAAACCTTTCACGTAACTGATTTACTTTGGCCTGAAGGAAAAAAAAAAGAGAAAAGAAAAAATAACTCTCCGGACATTGAAATCAGATTCGGTTGTGGTGAATCCGAAGCATCCTGTAAATGCACACAACGTACTGTATAATGAAACATAAGGGTACTAAAGGACCTAGGTGTAACGAATGTTCAAGTCAACACATGTCTCGCTGTCGATGTAAATTGTGTTAAATTTGAGTGACTCTCCTCTGGCAATACTACATTCACTGTATCGTATCGGCCCTGTTCTTGAGTGAATGTTTTCAGCGAATTGACAATCCGTTCAGTTATAAAAACAAACTCAGTATTGAACTACCAGCCATAAGCAAGTTACAGCCGAGTTGCCAATTAATCGTGAGAAAACCATTACTAATAGCTTTAAGAATGTTTTAGATAAGATAAGGTCTAAGTCTTTCTCTGATAACGCTTCAGTTTCACTGCGCAGGTAATCTTCGACCTCTAGTCCCAAGTCAGTTTTGTGCGACCTGAAGTTGAGAGGTAACTGTCGGTAGTTTCCGATACGGTACTATTTGTCCTGGTGTACAAGATGTTTCCGCGCAATTTGGATACGTCTGTAGATGGAGGAATGGAGCTTGTTTAAAAATTGTTATCGTTAGCTTTTACCTCATAATTAACGTTATGTCCCTTTAATACTTTGGACAGGTGTTATCACTTTCGTATACGTTTTGTATACGATTTCGCATACAGCTATCTTAGCTCTACATTCCGCTACTTTACAGCTGCCTTTTCGAGCAAGTCTGCATTAGCAAGCAAACCGAGATGTAGGCCTCGTCCTCTGAGAACACCTGAAATATTGTACTGATTTACTCGAAAGCAATTCTCGGTCGAAAGCACGCCGCTACGCCTATTAAATCAGTTTTATCTCGCCGCCGCGGTCCTTCGGTGCGTTATTACTCTCGTTTAAAACTTCTGATCAGTTCGACTGACAATAGCACCGAGTTAGCATTTCACAAATTTGAGAGAAAAAGCAAGGTGCACGGGAAAGCTCGTATACTAGTATACACACATTTTTCAACAAAGAATCTGATTATAAACGAGAATAAAATGGTTTCCATAGCTGTTAAGACGTTCAGTTTACGTATCCACTTTCAAGCACTCGGCTTTTAAGCGCTACTCGGGCACTTTTTTCTTTGAATGAGCGACTTACATGTATTGTCGCTTGATTTTCTCACACTACGTTGACTCTTCCACCACGTTTTATTACTCTAGCCGCTGACGGCTTAGTTATGTTTTCTGTTGTTGTTGTTGTTTGTTTGTTTGTTTTTTTCTTTTTCGGGTCGCGATTTTCTACTCATGCGTATATCGATTACTATCCATGATAGTTTGAGCAGTCTTTTCAAAGAGGTCAGTACGCAGCTGTTACAACAGCTGCCCACGCGACTGGCTCAGAAAACAATAGAAGCATTCAAAGAAACAACAAACACAATGAACCCTAAAAACAATAGAGTTGCATCCTAACCAGATCCAATGAAATTAGAGGTCGTATACAGCTGTGTGGTATCTGTTCCAAAGAAATTTGTATAGAGTGTACGCAGTGGGATTCGAATCCGCTCTTTCCTGCATCAGAGGGGGTAGAGATGTTCACGAGGCTATCGGGCCAACGTCGCCTCTAGTGAGGAAAAATCTTTTTTAGTTAAGCGGAAACTTCGGCGTACGTAATATCCGGTTGTATTATGTGACCAGTCAGCCTTCTAAGTTAGCCAGCTACTTTCTTTTCATTGTGCAATTACTGCCGATGAAATGCCATCGAAATATCATCGCCAAAACTTGTCAAGCATCCCTTTCTCAATTTGAGTAAAATCAATGCGTATTGTAAAATTTTTAGGTGTGTACAACGAACTCGATTTCACGATCGAGTTTTGTCGATGTTATCGCTATCGTTGTGGAATGTTTCCCTGAACAGTTTCCATGGCTGCCTACTATTTCCTATAAGCCTTCTACAATAAAATAAATGATCCTCAATGACCTTCGAATCGGAAATGGGCAAAAATCGAGGCTAGAGTATAAGCTACCTGTAGCCTTTTGTATTACGTTTGCTTTAGCTGAATACACCTTTTTCCAAAATGGCCGCCATTTTAATATTCTTTTGTTTTTATTCAAATTAGCCCTTGTCGCCTCGTTCAAGGTAAATTATTCCTTTGAATTTTGAGCTTGAGAAAGAGGCATCGAGGGGTAACTTGAATAAAAACAAAAGGATCTTAAAATGGCAGCCATTTTGGAATAAGGTGTATTTGTTTTAGTCTTGCGCCATCGCGCACATATGAATCTCTGTCAGTTTGAGGCTCAACTTTACTGGGGTTACTGCAGTTTTATTATTTTGTTTCATTGCTGTGCTATTCCATTTCAGTATAATTTGAAGCGTTGTTTTCAACTACTTTCAACGAAAATTATAAAAAATCTAGAAGTATTACGCTGCATGAATTGTAGAAGTTGCATTCAGTATTTTTCCTCTGCAGTCATACTTTTACTTTTGTAATAAGATTGCTGTATTTGCAGTAACATATTCTAATTAGCAGTGGATAAAATAAATGTGCAGTTACATTTTCATTTGCACCAATATTTTCAGGGCCACCGTACAAAGGGGAGACTGTGTTGTTACTTCTGTCATTCTATCATTTTCAGCCAGACCAATTCCCATACGCAAACTTTGCAACTTCATGTACTCCAATGCACAGTGTCAGGAAGTACCGCCACTCTTTTGGTCTGCGCATGCGTAAATGCCCTAATGCTCCAATACGAAATCCAATTCGTAATCCAATATGTACCACATGTGCCGAGACACCTCAGGGAATTCTAGAGAATGCTATACAGTTAAAGCGCTAGCATAACCGTCACTCGTTCGTTGATGGACGCTTTAGCCAAGAAATCATAGATAATCCCTCTTGTACGCGCGCTCTCCGAAATTTATTACTCGCGAGAAAAAGTTGTATATTGAGTGGGTATTTTATTGAAATAAAGCAGGCTTTTCTGCCTGACAAATCTGAAGCTTGTCCATCAAATGGTTTGATCTTCAAAATATACTTGATTTATGACCGCTTCAGTCGTTATTGAGGCCTTTGGCTGCTCGAAAGAGAAGCTTTGTTTGAAGTTGTTTAACACTGCAAACTTCCGGTGCATCTGGGAAGTTTGCATGGAAAGAGGAATTGGGAATGACATCAGGATAAATGAATGATTCATTTACCTTTCATTACAAACTTTTAGACTATGACTTTGCAAGTGATTCGCTTTTCGCCATGATGTTTTGTCTATAAGCGTGCCAGATCCCAGAACGTACCACACGTAGTGTATTATTCCCATTCTTCCCAGCAATTGATCGCTCTAAAGTGTAAAGTTATATGCCTGGAAAGTAATAGGCCTCCGTCTTTCAACACAAAGGGTAAGTTACGAGAAAAACGCCGATGTAAAACAAAAGGTCTTGCACTTATTGGAAGCAGCTTGGGACAGCAACGTATAAAATTAAATTGATTTTTTTTGTTTTGTGGGTAAGGGAAGTTTCATTGATAGATATTCATTGATAGATTTCATTGAAGTGACATTTTTTCTTTCTATGGTATAATTTTATTGCATGCATTTTGGCCATTTAAACTAATTGAACCTGACTTAGAGTTTTAATATAGTTTCGGTCAAAAATGGTTCATTTTACTTTTCAAAAAGAGACCAGAAGTGAAATCAGTCGTAAAAGAAGAAATGCGGTATATTTGTTCTAAATACTATAATTGAAAAACTGTAAAGGTATTTGAAGCGGCAAGTTTTGAACTCTTAGATTGCGCATCAGATTTGACGACAATATGGTAACTAATGAGTTTTTCGTGAGTGTGGGTGCGTGTGTTATGAGGTTAACCCGCAAGCAACGTAAATAATATTAAAGGCGAAATGATCAGTAGAAAACGGTGGTAACGCAACGCTGTCGTGTAACACTGTGACCGGGTTTTTGTCATATCGTAAGCAAGCACGGCGCGATTGAAGGACGCTCTCTTTCGACGGCACCATGAGCATTACTCTAGTTCCAGCTCAGTATCATGTTGTATCGTCTTCGTGCATTACACTTGTAGAAAGATCAAATGAGGTTTATGTTTCGCAATATTTCCAGTTTTCGATGTGTTGTTCAAAACTGGACTCTACGATTTTTGTGTCGATTTCAGTCGAGTGCACGACCAGCCGACGCAATCTCGTTTGGTATGACTAGAGCATGCGCAATCGATCGGGTACAGGAACGGAAAATATAAATCCCAGCATAATCTTTCTTGCCAACTCCCATTTTAAAAGTTACAAAAGCAAAATGCAAAATACTATCAGCGCAATCGAGTATAAACGGCAACATAACCTAACATCTCGTATTTGCAAACTTAAAACATCTCCAACGTCGAATGTGATTGCTCAAAACCGTTAATTATTTGCGCATGTGATCACCAATCACCAGGCCCCAGTTGTTCGAAAGGTGAATAGCGCTATCCACCGGATAAATCGCTATCCAGCGGATAACTGCTAGCAAATCCAATTGAGTTATCCTGTGGACAGTGATTTATCCAGTGGATAGCACTATCTACCTTTCGAACAACTGGGCCCAGATGTATACCACATCACGTGCGGATATGTTTGGAAGGAGAGTTGTAAGATCTTCCAATGAACAGTAACAACAGGTTGACAGTTTACGCATAATTAATTTATCTTTATTACTGATTCAGTTGTAGTCACTTTCACGCGATTCTTCATGAATTACTTTAGTTTACAAAAACACAAGCAGGGCTAGGCACAACAAGCCGCCCCAAAACTCCTTGGAAACTATAAGGTGACGATCTAAAGGTCAAAGTTAATTATCTTGTTGAGGGCAACTTATATGGCCAAGTAATAACTACAATGTGATTGAAATGATTACAGCAAAGAACGTACCATCGTTCTTGTTTTGGAAATCATTAGTACATTGGGAGCTGCCGGTGACCGACACTAAAAATCGCTGGAGATCGCGAAATCAGTTGTACTGTCTCTGGCTACTCTGTAAGCCACTCAGCTCATGGAACTCTTGAGGAAGTTTATCTCGCCTCAATACGCTGTGAGCCAATAACAGGTGGAAGTCCTTGATGAACTTTAGGAGTTAACCTGTTCCTTATTCAACTTACTTTTCCTTTTCTGTTGACATTAATCTCATTACTTTTTATCTTTCAACTTCTAAGTAGACACTTGTCACATTTGGTCACATTTGGTCACATTTTCATTGCCAATTTAATCATGCTGGTTGGTCCACAGTGAGATTACATTTGTTAACTTATCCGTTTTTTACAGTGAAAAAACAATAATTCACTCAAAAGCTGTAATTTAGTGCGGCTCCCTTTACTTAGATGAGAAAATTTAATGCAAATGCTGAGGAGTAACATGGGACTTGTTAATCAGTAGTTTGGTTTGCGCAGCATTTCTTGATGAAATTGTAGATACAATGCTAGCAATTGTCGGCCCGTTTATTGATAAGATCGACATAAATTCATTGAGAAAATTATCTCGAAATCAATGTTTTGGTTATTTTTGAATTTGTGCTTCCCAAGTTTGAATTCAATTGGATGCGAACATTTAATTTCTGGCGTGTTCCATCCGTCTTCGAGCCAACTGCCTCATTTCCAACTCTCTTCGTTTATAGGCATCAACTCTTTCATCTTCTTTGAAAGCGTTCATTTCCTCTCCGTCCACCTAAAAATGCAAATTAAATCAGGGTGAAAATTTATGAAATCCAGTACTTTTTAAAATCCTTTGACGAGGTCGTAGCATCAACATGGATAATTTTGTTAAATAGTGAATTTGGAATTCGTCATGATCAAGCACCTTGTTGTTTTAATTAATGACCATTTCAAGTGTTTTTTTCTTAACTGCCGTGAAGTGAATCCGCAAAAAATAAATCTCTGAAATATTTAGCGCTTATCGAATCAAAGTATCTGCAAGATCAGAAAATGATTAAGAAATATTGACCAGTCGAATCGAAAATTATTTCGCAAATTGTTTGACATTTGATTTCTTCCGTATAACAAGTTGTTTCGCTCCAATACGTATTTAACTCAGAGGGTGAATCGATCACCCTGCGATCAACGTACCCAATAAATTATCTTTGTTAAAGTTCTTATATACTTTACACACACATTTTTTTTGCAGGAAAGTCGAAGAAAATTGGACTTCTGGCTGACCCAGAACGAGAACTCGAATTTCTTAATCTCACGCCATTTGCGCTACACCAGGACAAATTATAAGTACTAACATTTTATTGCTTTCTATAAATACTGTTAAAACAGCTCCTGTTTCAATTTCAGTGTTTTCTGTGATTTAATTTTTAGTTCATTTATTTTAGTTGCACTGCAGATACAAACGTAAATAAATTACAATATAAAGTACAGGAAAACTAATAAGTAATAAGTAACAGCAAATAGACATGACTACAGCAGAAAACATGCAAAGGGGAAGACCGCTAGAGGAGAACCTAGGACTGAACCACCCGAGCTTGTCATTGTGCCAACAATGGAATGGTACAGATGCTATAAGTAGTCTTTGAAAGTTAAAAGGATGGTACGTTGTTCAAGTCGAAAAGTCCAGGCTCGTCGTTCTTATGAAAGTGTTCTTTAAGAAAAGAAACCCGAGTCTATTGCCCTGTTGGCAACTCCAACGCCCATGCGTACACCGCAACAGGAGACCCTGTTCTTTCGCTATATATGTTGTAAGACAAAGTGTTATTCTATATTTAAGTCTACCATGCATATTCTGTTACTCTAGTTTGTCCTTTTTTTTGTCTCGGAGCCTAAACTGAGTGAGTAGGCTGGTGAATTGGATGTTATTCGACACAATGCGGGACACAAATATTGTTTCAACTCGACGTAATACTCACATTGCTAAAAGACCTCCCGCTCTGATGGTTGACCGGTGGCTCGTACGAGCCCCATGATAATTGCCCTTCAGTGCGGCGCACAGTCACAAGAAAACACAACAGTGTTGCTTGAAGAACAAACACGATGAAGCTTTTCATGGTCAGTAGTTCTCTTTGCAGGCAAGCTAAACTGAAGTAACACAAGACTCCAATGGATAGCTCTTATAATTCGTCGTATTAATGCCCACTCAAGTGACGCATTTCAAAACAAATAATTGCGGAAAGGCCAGCTAGTCAGGAAGCTGATTAGACCGGTTGTGGGGGCGAGACTGAATTGATTGAAATATCTTACGCCCAGGCAACTGATGTTGAAAATTGATCTTCCGTGGTCAGTTCCTTGATTGGGTGTACAGCTATGTTGGTGCCGGCATAATAGCTTGGTGTGTTGTAGACGGCTATGTTGCACAACATACAACAGATCACCTCAATGGGATACCCTTGTTCTTTCCACGAGGTCGCCAGTGCATTTTACTCGTCAACTGAATGAAAACATG
>BLFK01000887.1:824803-848596 GCA_014634185.1 Astreopora myriophthalma
CCAAAATCGAAATTGTATACATTGCACCTAAAGCATTACTTTAAAAAGGTTTTCCGGCGATTTTTCCATCGGACTTTCCATCGTTAGATTTACAACATTAAAATTGAGTTTTTTCTTTGGCCCTAAGCGTTAGTTCCCAAATCGTTGTAATTATAATTGTTCCGTTTCTCTTGACACTTGAGGAATGTAGAGCTGTTTGATAACCTTTAACCTGCTTCGTGCACTTTTATCTCCATTCCCTTCGCGTGTTTTTCTTACGTCATTCTGTCGCTGAGTCCCTCGATCGTTACTTGACGGGTACACCGCCTGAAATGAAGGAAAGCAGGTCAGCCCACAGGCAGCCCATGTGTAATATTTGAAGATCGAATATATTTACGTGTTTCCCATAAATAAAGACGAAAATTTCTTTAATATTAAGTCTATTCGTTTGTCTAGCTGTAAATACCTTACGAATATAGACTTAATATTGAAGAAAGTTTCGTTTATAGTTCTGCGGGAAATACGTAGATATATTAGATATTTCTACAGCGACTAGCACTCGATCGAGTCCTCGTATACTACGCTTGGGCTGCCTGCGGTTAGCCTGGAATGCTAATCCACGTGACCATCAAAGTGCTAGACTGCAAAGGACAAGGACCGAGTTTTTTAAGGCCCGACGATCAATAGGACAACTGGTCCGATTATCATTAAGGAGCTAAAAGTGAGTGCATGTGCAAAGCTTTTGAGATGCAGATGAATTCTACTTACATGAATGCCGCGGTAACTCGTTTTCACGCACCAGGCCTCAGGGTTATAACGAGGTTCAAAGTAACTCTGTCTTTAGGAGCGATAAACAGAGGCCTGAGTAGGATGCACTCATTTTGAGTTGTTCAGCTTTCTACATTCTCGGTTCTCACAAGGGTGGCATTTTAATTACTATACGATTGAAATATTGAAAGAATGCTTTTGTGCCGGCTGTCTTTAAATTTCTGAAATAACACTGAATTTCTTTACAGGTTAAGTATTTAGCCCAATACGACTATTTCTCAGTTCGCGTACTTGTTTGGCAACGCGAAGAGATTGTGACAAATACAGACTGTTGATGCATTTTCGGGTTTTCATTGTGATTTCATTATTACTGATTCGATCGTTTGCTGAGTTAAAACTGAATATATCCTATTCCCGATTTTCAACTAAAACGTTTACTGTAGTGAATGTTTACTTCACCTGGTTCATGATAGGTTCTTTAAACTCCTCTTCATTTGGAAATTGCCTCCAGTTAAAAGACAATTGCCCTTCTACCTGAAGAATGTTCACAACGACTCCGCATATAATT
This sequence comes from Astreopora myriophthalma, assembly GCA_014634185.1. Taxonomy (NCBI): domain Eukaryota; kingdom Metazoa; phylum Cnidaria; class Anthozoa; order Scleractinia; family Acroporidae; genus Astreopora; species Astreopora myriophthalma. Next base: position 826,119 of record BLFK01000887.1, read on the forward strand.
ATTGCTAGAAGGAAGCATGAAACTAGCCGACTCATACTAGCGTTTTGTGGCAGCGGAGGATCACTAAGTAGCGGTCTTCAGAGAAAGTGTTAAGACAGTCACTAAGCGACTTGACTTGACAGCAAAGCCAGAGACCTTTATATATCTCGCGTGGCAACACCACGCACACTGTCAGTGTGTGGCAGGATGTAAACCAATTCTTGTTTGATAAGAGTGAGCGTGCAAGCTGAAGATTGAGGAAGTGGTTTAATAAACTTCTTTTCCATTACTTAAATATGTAAGGTTCGAGACTCGCTCCGACGCACTGGAAACCAGGAATGAAGACCTGTTTTCGGTCACTCTCTACAGATTACGCTTCAAGGAAACACAACTGATAGAAAGAGCTTTTGTGGTCTGTACGTACTTGATGATTTTTAGTGAGGTGATCCTACGAAAACATGTTAAATTTCAAGCGTAGGCCGAAAAGGCAAACAAGAAGCTGCAGTTATTTCTTATCAAGACCTTCATTCTACCCTATCACTCAACTTTGTCCATTTCCTTCCAAGTGACCGTATGGATAAGAGTCTTGTTTATGGCGTTAAAATTCAACTGGCCTTAAAGTAACGCCAATTTTAACTTTGGGTCTGCGATTGTTTATTAGTAAATTCATTACTTAGGGGTTCACTCTCCGTGAATTGCTTATATGAGGTAAAGTTCGCCAGTTTGCGTTAGAGTTGCTAATTAAGCTGATAAAGTAATGTTTCCCTCAAGTACTTACGCCCTGGAAATAACTTTTTGTTTCAACGATAAGTTACTCTTCGAGACGATATATGAAACATAATTAATTGATATCTATGATTTATTTGTTTTTTTCGTGCAGTAATGGCTATGTCCAACATACAAATATTCCTTTTCCTGACCCATGCTGTTGGGATTAGGGTATGAGAAATCTTTCAACTTCAATGCGCTTATTTTCCCCTTTGGTAATGGGATCCGTAAATATCGGCGCTACTTTAGTTATTTATGGCAGGCATTACTTGAGAAGGATTGTGTAATATGGTTGTAACTGGAAAATGTGGAAAACGTTTTTCAATGCTTGAACTGAAACATGTGGCTCGATAGCTCATCTGTGTGTAAAAGGTTTACAAAACGCAATAATTACAAACTTTCCGGGCCATAGGGCATTATATCATGGTTATCTGACAGACAGGCCACATTAAGAGAAATTTAATCTACGATTAGAAAGATTCGGTAGATTCGGCACGAACGATGACGGAGCACGCGTTGAAAAGTGCCTCCATGGAAACGAGACCCGGCAGCATCAGGCAAAGAGGTGAAAACACGATTACGTAATCCAGGTTTGAGGCACCCATATGCAATTATTTCAATTTTACAGTAAGTTGCTAATGAATTTTTTTTTTTCATAAGCCATTTGCCTCTCAGTTTTTCACGAATATTTTAAACTGATTTCTCAGCTCTTAAGCTAAAAACAGTGAGCAAACTCAAAGGTCCAAACTCTTGGACCTTTCTGCTATGTCGTTTGTTATCGATCTTGAGCTGTTTCTCAAACTCATTAATAATTCATGAGCCAAAAACAAAAGAAATCACAACCGTGAAGGAAGTTTGGATATGTGAAAAAAGGCTGGACGTAATATATCAAACACGAGGAAGAGTGTTTTATCCTCTGACCAAACACCTCGAATTCGGTTAAAAAACTCGGCCGTCGGCCTCGTTTTTCAACTCGCTTCTCTGTGCTTGGATATCTGATGAAACACTCTTCCTCGTGTTTGATATATTACGTCCAGCCTTTGGTGCTCCCTTTTAATAAAGGTTACGAGCGAATCGGAAAACCAGCCCAGAGCGCCTCAAACCCACATAAGGACGCAAGGTACAGCAAAAGTAAGTGTATTCAAATTACTTTCTTCGCTATAAGCTAAGATTAGGCGATTTTTTTTTTTCGTTATTTAATTTCCCCATACAAAGCCTATTAATCGGTACGTTAACTACGCACAGGCCATATTGTAGTCTGAGCCTGGTTTGCCTGTGCAGTAACTGAAAACAAAACAACAACAAAAATTTCAACATACGCGGGTGACAGAAACCTCTGGGAGCCTAACTTATGATCTTGGAGTAGCGTTCATCGGTTTTCCAACAACCGTGCCGCGCAAAAAGGAACAGTTGATGTAACAGCTTTTATTTCGTTTCACTGTGGGTTTCCCAGGCCCTACTCGGCAGTTTATTGACTTGTTTTCTTATCGCTGTCATTTTACTGAAGTACAATTTCTGCTAAGCGTATCTGTTTTTTAACGCCGTCTAGCAAAATTTACGGGTATTGCTTTGATAATTATTTAGCAACCATAAGAGTATGTTTTTCGTATCGTCACATCTTATGCATTTTGTCTTGAATTTACCACAGCTTTCTAAAGAAGATTTTAAAAGCCCTGAAAATGGAAAATTAGTGTTAACGTTCGGGTTATCGCAAAATGTGGGTAGAGATTTACAATATTCCCCGGAAAGACTTCATTTATGTTGAAATCATACTTTATCGGTATGTCCCGAGGCTTGGACTTCAACGATAATTTCTTGGGGAGATTTTGAAGTAAGCTGTTTCTTCGAACGAAACTGGATAAAAACATCAATTGGTCGTTAATGAATTGATGCCCTCAACGTGTGGCAGTTCTAGGTGGAGTAAATATGACAAACTTTGTGAATGACATTGAGACTACAAACTGTATTTATCCTCGAGCCACTGGAGCTTGTTAGGCTCCTAGCACAGACAGCCAATGCGTCGAGCTGAGGATTATTGCTCTCATTGGTTTTCCGTGCGCACCTTCACAGCGTAAACAATTCGCCTGGCGGGCAACGCATTCACGATGGGGAAAGCACTAGATAACATCAACTTCAACCAGATTGCAGTGACCAGCGGACTCAGTGATAACCTGACTTGGTTTTGGTTGGGGTTTCCATTCACGCGGGCTCAGATTCTGTTTTCATTCGATGTTATGACGTGCTTTCCGGCATTCACTGATACATGGGACCTTGGGCCTTACTCGGGGACTTGGAAACAGTGGTCAGTAACCCATTCAGCCCGCAGTTTGATGTACGTGGGAGTGAATAACTACATATATGTCCACTGAATTACATAGCGTGACGATGTTCATATTTATTGATAACTTGCCATATGGCTCTCGTAAGTTGCTCTATTAGCAATTTTACAAATTTAATTGGCAAAATAAAGAGAGAATATTCAGTTTTCATTTTTAGGTTTAGGTACTTGGAATCCTGAAATGCATTTGTCAATTTCGGCTACACCGCTGTTTTGTTTTTGTTTTCTTTTTTGTTTGTTTGTTTTTGCTATCATTCCCATTGTGTTCCATATTTTTATTCGAGCTGAGAGCGATATACTTGGTAAAATTGACGTATTTAGTCAGTGTGACATGTTTCTTTTGGTTGATCATAATCATAATAATGAGCTGAGTCAAAACCATGAGACCATTGTCGACGGCAATAGTGACTGATGTCGTGTCCCACTTCATGGTCGACAGATAGTATTTATCGATAATTTTAGAACATCACCCTTTGGCGTCATTTGTTTTCGGCCTAAGAGGAGGCTTCCTCTTACTATTCAGATCATGGGGTTAATTTAACGACGAATTCAATTTCATTAGGACGTGAGCATAACCACAAACATAGACGTACATGCGCCTACACCAGCGAAAACACCAGCGACATTACTGAACTTAAGCATATCAGCGTCATCAAATAGTTCCGCGTGTGTCCTTATACTTACGGGTCAACAAGTTGAAACCAGGCTTTTTGTCGTAGTGAAAGCCTAGTTAGAAAAAAAAAACTTGGGTCAATGAGAATGCAAGCGGGAAGCGGCATAAGGGTACACGCACGCGCAGAAAACCATGTCGATACAAGCTCCCGCTTACAGTGCTTGCGCATATGAATGCATGTCGCTTCCGTACTCTCTGGTGAAAACTACAACATTAGTTTAGCGTTTTTGCTCGCCAGACTAGCAGCGATGTTGGTTTGCTAGAACCAAAGAAAGCAACTGCATGAAAATAGAGTTCATTTCCTATGAGAATCCATTCTTCTTCTCTAACTAGGTAGAATTTCCGGCGACTTTACTTTATTGCTCTTCCACATTTTAGAATGACTAGGATATAAAGAGGGTCTCAATGGAGTGGTGGCTTTCTGTCAGTTAACGGCTAAAGTTTTGCCTTTTTTACGGTTAACTCAAAAGTTAAAAATTAATTCCCTCTATCTTAAAGAGTTAAATATTAAACTACTACACGCAAACGCCGTGTACTAGAACTGAGGAGAAGAAACAATACTTTCAATTCTCTTATACCACTGTTCTACAACTGGAAGAGCAATGTCGCGGCTAAAGAACTTTACGAGAAAACGGAAGCTGAAATATTTTGGTCAATAACCGAATCAATTTACGAATTGCGTCCAAGATCACGGACTTTCTTTTGGGATTTTTCTATTTATTCCTATTCCGGTTTAGGATTTAGAGAACAGTAGCATGAGGTTTTCTAAAAGAACGAGTATTCCGAATACGTCCCAAATCGGAACATGGTTCACAAATGTGCCGAGCATTCCTTTTCTCGAATAGTCCCGAAAGAGAAAAAAACGACTGTTTATGCTAAGTCTATGCTACACCCTTATTTATTTCGCTTTCTTACACCAAAGTCCGCTAAATGCAATCACCCGCTACAGCGCATATTCCCTGTTCAAGACTGATAAATTAAACTATATGTATTTAGCTCAGAAGCCGACTAAACTGTATTTTTAACGCCGGAATAAACTCAACTAAAGGAAAACAAAACGAAACGAAATGTGGACGTCTCTATAGCGATTTTACATGTTGCTGATCTTTCGCAGCAACCTTTTTGAACAGATGCTTATGGGAATATAACAGCTAAAAAAGAAACAGTTTTAACCAATCAATGTCCGGGAGAGTCCCTAAAGGCACCAAACATTTTCTAACTTTTAACACTGGTTCATTAGGAGCTATTGCTCTTTTTGAATAACTTGTTAGTTCTGTTGTCCATCCCCTGTCCAACCAGACACGTTAATGTCATTGTATACGCTAAATTATTGTCCTCGTTTGTTCACGCGGAATTCAAACAATAAAACAAAACATGTCTGAAAAAGCGACAGCGTTTTAAAGTTTTACCGGAAAATGCGTGGTTCCTTTTGTTGTTTTGTCATTTTGTTTTGCTGTTTTGTCATTTTGTTGTTTTAGCAAATGCGCATGAGCCAACTCCGTGTACTGCAAATTAGTACCAAAAAATATCCTTACCATATGGAAGACATGACAACTATAGTCGCAAATATATATCGCTCCAAATCATAGTATAAAGCAGAAGGAGCTGAGCTGCGAGTACGTAAGGGATCTGTCACATATGGTCTAGGGGCCGACATTTCTCTCCCTCACTGCCTATCGGGGATAGGTATCAGAAAGTGGCATGTAAAAGCGATCCGCGGGCCGAAATCTCGGGGAGACTCGTGATGGTACGTCGCTCAGGCTTAAATGTCCAGAGGTACCACTACCGCTTCTGCATATTTTTCTTTAGGTATTTAGTAGGCGCATGCTCAACTGCCCTTGTGTACCAATATGCCACGTGGGCGTAAATTAATATGTGCCTTCAAATCAAGATTATTTCCAGTCCGTGATAGATCTATTGTTGAAAAGAAGAAAGAACAGAAGAATAAGTCGTAATTAGGGTCTCTCCGTTGGGAGGACCACAAGTAGTTAATATTCCAGTTAGCAGTGATAGTTTTTGACAACATAACAAGTTCGCATTTTGCTTCTGTTCGTTCGTTCGTTCGTTCGTTCGTCGTATCGTTGTGTAACCCCGTTAGTTAGTTGATGACAAAGAATTGGCTATCGCAGTTGTTTGTTTCCTGCTGAAGAGGTACGATTTGAACCAATTAACAGCCATGACCGCTGCAAGTTTAGACAAGTTTATACAAGATTGTGATGTACGGCGTCGAACGCTTTCGACAAGAGCTGAAATCTAGTCGCGGAGTTGAAAACTCCAATCCCAAAGAAAAAGTACGCAGGTCTCCCTCATCAGCTGGTTCGTCTGTAGCCATGTTTAGTTTAACTTTTTGCGGAAGTTCTTCCCAGTTTTATATTAATACAAACTGCTGAAGTCACTCGCGGGATTTTTTTTTTCCGCGAGGCATTTGTTTGCTGACGTCATCAGGGTGCATCATTGGGAATTTACTTGCTATGTTACAATTATTGCTGTTTGAGCTGCAATGTTAGGGACTTTAAGGACCTTAGCATCTACTACAGCGACGTCCACGGAAACGTCAGTTCAAACTGCTAGTTTACGGTTTCCAAATATTTTCGTGATTAATCCAGTTTGCTAAACTGATACAAACTATCCGAACTATCTAGTAACTAAATTGGAATGAACAGTGTTCAAACTAAGAAAGATCAAAGTGCTCTGTGAGCACGTAAATTAAACACGTAAATTAAATTGACAACGTAAATTAAATTATTTTTCAGTTGGATTATGTGTATAAGTTTTGGTATGCTGACTATTCATATAACTGTCGCACTGACATGTTTCCCCGTGTTAAACATAATATTTGATCGTGCCAAAATTCTTGGACCTAGAATGTTGGGCGTTGTTGCGCCCGTCTGCTCTTGCGGACAAAATCCAGATCCCCGATTACGGACTGTCGCTAAGGCAGACTTACGGGCACTTTCGTGGTACTGACATAACAATCTTATTGTTTTGACTTTCGTTGTTCGTTATTTGTCAAAACACACTGCAAAAGGCCTCTGTGATGTTTATTTTTAGGAGGTTCTTGCCGGAGTGTTTGTGCAAGGACTTTTTTGGGGTTCAACTGTTAACCTCGATGAAAAAAACCTGTGAGACTTGTTCATTGTCTCGCTAGCTCGTGTTAGGGGGTAGGTTATTCTTTCATCTTTTTTTGCTTTTTCTGTTTTCTTTTTGTTACGTCATTGTGACTTTCGCAGGCTTTTACACGGATCATGAGTCCTGTTCGGCGGCTCCGCTCTCTCGGGTTACCGGGCACCGACAACCGCCAGAGCTGAACCATTCTTTGTGGGTCATTGTATTAGGTTATGTATTGTTTTCAGATTTTTTCCCTTTTGGCTGCGTCGTGCATGTCCTCTGCACGAAGTAATCGCAGCCACTATATTGTTTACGTGATCCGCAATCCACTGTCATCGACACAAGCCTTACTAATCGCATACTTGTTTGGAAGCTGCAGTCATTCTCTACTAAAATTGCTGTTGCCTTTATCGATATCCGAAAATAGATTTTAGAATTTTGAATAAGGGATTAGCAGGGCAAAGAAATTAATGCTATTAGCAACACTCCTTGGCTTCCTTAGAAGGTTAGAATTGTTTCAATTTCATGACGCTTAATAACCGGATAAAGTTTACGCCCAGCACGAACAATAACTCGTTCAGGAATGTCAGCTATTTTTGAAGCATCGCACCATACGTGATAACGTAAATAATATGTTGCACATAAAGCGAATTATTAACGGATATTGCGATATTGCAGTGAAGAACACGTTCATGATCAACTCGTTGAGGTCTCCATAAAAATAAAGCAGCCGTATACTTCTGCTTAAACAGCAACAGCCGGAGAAGGATAATTATACAATACAGTCAGTCAGTGGAGCAAGTCGCCCGGACAATGGGAAATTGCCACATGGCAAGTGACCGAGAGGCCGTAGTCGTTTCAGGTCTGTATACCCTGTGTCACAATGATTAGATGAAGAAGTTATTTGGGGGTAAATATGCAAAGACGCAGGGCTTACAATCAACTACGGATCTTTTCAGCACGCGGCGGTCACAAATAAAGTGAGACCAGCAAAAGCCAATGAAATTAAATGAAATGTTGACAATGTTAGCCGTGAGCACGAATGCAAAGTTTGGACCTGAAATTAAAAAGCATTGATTGAAGTGTTCTTAGTAAAATTGTTGATAGTGGCTTTTAATTTTATTTATTCTTTGTTTTCCTTAATAACTGCTTTTGAAAGGAGGTCGTGTTACAACTTTACGCCTGTTTGTATAAACAAACTATAAAATACCTATCCTTGATATCATGGGAGACACCCGCTGAAGATAATGGACAGTCGGTGCTAAAATTACGTGTGGTGCCTTCTGATCTTGGGACCAAAATTTATACGTTTTCTTGAGCCGGAAGAAATTTGTTTCGAATTTGCTCTTTAGGTTTTTTTATATTACAGGTATTTCCTTTTAAAATACGGCCTGGCAAAAATACAAAAAGATATTTACACGAGATGCAATAAAAATGTTTCGTTAAGATATTGGTAAGATGTTTTAAATTGCAGTCCTACCAAAGGAGCGAAAGAACGATAAAGTCGCATACGATTTCCATGTAAGCTGAACTTCTCTCGTCTTTTTAATTGTTCTGTAACGCTCTTGTCAGCGATCATGTCGGATTTTGTTCGACTATATAATTGGTACGTTCTCGGCGCTGGCATGACTTTCGACGTTTGGTAAATCCACATTCAATATGTCCCACAGGAGGATGCTGTATTCCCAGGACTCAAAAGTATAAAGCAGTAGCTGGAAATTGGAAATGCCTGTGGGCCTGGGCAGGTCTAAGTAAAGTTGAAAGGTATTTCACATAATTAGTTAAATAATGATAGAGAGATAGATTTGAGGATGATATCACCTTTAGTGGGTATTTCAAGCTTTTTTTTTAGTCCACTAGATCACATATTTTCATCACAATCTAGGCCGCAAACGTATGCTTGCCAATCGAGAAAAGCTAAATATAGTATGCTTATTTACGCTTTTAGCTTATGATTATGACGTTTTGTCATGAGTGCTTTTGAAGGATTATTTTCCATCATCATTATTGAATCGTTTCATCAGACTTTCAGATAGCTTGAAGTTTATTCGCCATACTGAGCTCCTCTCGTAGGTACATCCTGAGAGTAGCTGCCGCATATAATTACAGGGGGGTTGTGCTTTTGATGCACAGGTCATGCATATCTTACGTCAGGAATTACGCATGAAACTTTGTAGCCTCCTATCGCAGACTCTTTTTGGGTCAGTCTTTCCTCCCGCTCTCAAGAGTCTCTTGTGGGCGGCCAGAGGAACGACTGACCCTAAAAGAGTCTGCGATAGGAGGCTACGCTTACTGTCGATCGACTGAACAGCTTTTGAAAGCAGCTGCTAGACAAAGGCCTGTAAAAATATCCTCAGGTTCCACAGGATTAGAACGAAGGACCTCCGCGATTCTTGTGCGATGCTTAATATAGGGTAGGAGCGATTGCAGAATACCCGGCCCATTATTTGCATATTGCCTTCTGCTCTGTAAGAACGAGACTTTGATAACAATACACCCTATTCATATGCTAACAATGGGCCGGGTATTCTGCAATCTAGCCAAGGGTAGACCTACCCATATCCAGCAGTCTATCTGCTACAACAGTCTACCTGTCGGTAGACATTGAATCCTTCAAAAATACTAGCTAAAACTGTGAGAAGCTACGTCTTCAAAGAGCTCCCCGGCAGAGGTCACCACTGCTGCTCTCTTAAATGACTTAGTTCAGTAATTAATTTATCTATTTGACTTTTACATCCCCGATGATGGGTCACCCCTTTGGGGCAGTACCTCACTGAAGCTGCTCCCTTATTGGCTGTTTCCATGACCAATGTAGCAAGCGTAGCAAATAATTCCCATTGCAGGTTAACTCTGGACGTGCTTACATTCAAAAGCGTTTTCCGGGATGTGAAGACAGCACAAAGGAGCACTGCTTCTGTGTCACTTATTGTTGAAGTGCAAATTATGCAGGATCTGCTGCACTTCGCTCGGGCGAGTGATTACTTCTTGGGAAAATCAAATGAAGAAATAGGATCTGTTGCCCTCAATGTTTTGGAGGCACACCTGCAGGAAATCTATGGACAATTATCGCTGAAATGCATCCAGGAAGGTACACATAATCATAACCACCAACCGAAAACGCGAGTCCACACCAAAAGTCATTACCACACTACTTGCATATGTTTCCCGGCAATTTCTATTGGAAACCAAATGTTGTTCCCGCCCTCCTTTGTCCTCCGCAGACAGCTTCGCGTATTATATGGTGTCTCAAGGATTTTATCAGTTAACATTGTTTCTTTGAAATGATTTCCTTTCATTTAGTAATGATGTGTTTTTACTTCTCAGATGTGAATCATTTTTCGTCAAGAGTACAAAAAGCAGCGTCGCGTGACATGTGGAACATTGGATTGTTGATTCACAACTTGATGATCATTGATGTCACTCGAGAAGAGATGATTTGAGAGTAATCATTACACGGTCCAATCATCGCTGAGCTCAGTAGAACAACTGCATGATGTCACAGATGTGACCTGAGCTGCAAATGTGACCGCTGGACGTACATTCTTATAATGACATGAATAGTTGAACACCACTGAACAAAGGAAAAAGCTTGAGTTGGCTCGGCTTCAAATACAGATCAGTCGAGGAATAAGATATAAGCTAATTATTGTATATAATGACCATTGTATTTAAAGATACCTTTTCAGAAAGGGTTAGTTTGTCACCTTATCCAAGTTGTATATACGCTTCCTCACAGTTCCAAAGCCAAGCTTACTATACGTGAGAGTCAAGGATATAGCAGCGTTGTGAGGCAATATTAGCGACCTATGGTATGTCCACAAGGAGAAATGAAATAAAAGAGTTAGCATATTTGCCTCTATTCTATTTTAAACGTTTCCATTTTCTCCCATCCGGTTTTGATATCCTTGTTTCTTTTTATTCCTCGTTTGGTTCATGCGCCTGCAGGGACTGTTGCTTAGCCTCCCGAGGTTCAAAGCTATATTCGATTTTGAGACGAAAACACATCTTAATGATGGCAGCTTCTTTTGCCAAAAATTTATTCTTGTTTCCCATTGTCGTCATTTAATAACTTCGATGTTCGGTTAAAATCATTAGGCAATTTCCGAGTTCACCGTCAGCCTCTTTTTCAAAGCGAATCTAAGTGCGAAGTTTGGATTCTTATGAAAATTAGTTTTAATTCATATGAAAATTAAAACTAATTACCATCAAAACCGCTGCGCCTAGACTCGCCTTGAAAAAGAGGTTGAATTGATCCGGGAAAAGTTTGTCTTGTTGTAAGTCATCGCTGATAAGCAGTTAAATCTCTTTCTCGGGAATATAGACGTCCGGAGAGTACACATAGATACACATACACACACTTCATTGTTTTCCGCATAAAACTACAATATTGGGCATGCCCAGTGTATAGATGGACAAAAATTTTCCTGGATCATGCCGGACCTCGTTGTTTGAAGCTCACCATAGCTCCCAGTACACGATCGCGTTACACCTTCTTTAAAGGGGATACTTCATGCAGCATAAGTCTCTTAGCTAGTTATTATTACGGAAGCCGCTGACCTGCTGGCCCTGTTGACAAGATGAAATGGCGACCAGAAAACTATTCGACATTTTAATACTGTAGAAAGGCTTCTTTTCAAGATGGGAGAACCCAAAAGGTTAGTCTGACAACTGATTGCTTACCCAAAATATGTTTGAAGGCAAAGATTGAGAGAAAACGCGAAAAAATGGCAGCAGGTTTGAGCTAGTCTTAATTCAAGTTATAATTATAAGACAGGCCAAATTAAATGTCAGCTGTTTTTAAATGTCTTTTAATTCTATTTTATTGGTCATTTTCCCCAGTTTTTGGTATTATCATACAGCATAGTACTGATAGAAATTGAAGGATCGATAAGTTAGCAAGCACAGTATACAGGACCATTTTGGTTGTTCCTGCGGGAAACAAATGGAAACGGCTAATCTCAGACCTAAGGTGATTCTTGCGTTGATGCCTATTCCAGCGATGTGAATAAATGGTACAGAAAATTCTGGTAATTTTTTTTTTAACTTGGGATAAAAGGAATATCCTGAGGTAACCTCGGGGGTAATACCTTCTTCGCTTTTTCTGGACATTTTCTGTTGGGATTAAACATGCCATCTGTTTTCCACCGGAACAACCGGTTCTCCCATACAAGTGGTAAGCACCATAGGTATCTAAGGAAATGCACTATAATCTGTGATTACTGCTAATAGCAGGTTATTAAGGATTCCTGACTTGCAGGTATGGACTCATCATTCCAAGTAAAAAGTCTACCAACAAACCTGTGAAGAAACTAGCAGTCTTTGGTAATGATTCCAGCGATGATGAGGTATACCTTGTTTTATTTGAGAAAGTACTTGAGGATGCCAAGCCAGAAAATAATACCTACCAACTGCACCCAAATCCTGCATGTTTCTAACCTGTGTGACAAAGGAGACTTAGTTGTTGTTGACTTGTATTCCGATGGGTGCCACATCAAAGTATACATGTACTTGTTTTAAGTTTTAAGCTGGAGGGAGCTGTACCCCAGTCTGATGCCAAGTATTAATAATCAGTCTGGATACAGAACAATAGGGAAATAAATCATGCAGGCCCCAGTTGTTGGAAGGATGGATAGCGCTATCCATTGGATAAGTCAATTGGATTTGCTAGTGCTTATCTGGTGGATAGCGTTATCCACCTTTCGAACAACTGGGGCCAGAATGATATGAATTGATTTCATTGAACCATTTTGTGGGCTCCAGGGAAGGCCTTTATCAGACATTGATTGGTGTATTATAGGAGATTTGACAGAGACTCTTCTTTTATGAGTGCACTCAGATATGGTCGCACTGTGTTAAAACACTAAAAAATAGTCACCTTTGCCAAGTAACTAGGGGCACCCAACAAGATGTGAGGGTTAAATACCTGTTCGGGAGAGTGAAGGTTTTTGGCTTGTGCATTGCTAAAAATCTATAGATTTCTTAGCTGAAACATCAACTAAAAGATTGGCAACTGGAAAAAGTTTTCAGAAGGGTCATTGTTTTGCAAGTTTTGACACTCAAAAAGGTCATCTATCATTTTAGGCAATCAAAATAATTTGCCGGGAAATTCGTGGAAGGCAACTTTCAGGAATAATTTTTATTTCTTAAATGGAGGTTTTAGTAATAATTTGTTCCTTAAAATTTTCGGGCCCTTCGATTTTCAGCTACAAAATCCGAACAGATCAAATTCTTCTAGCTGATAAAAACATCTCTTTAAACAGCCTGTATTCATTATAAGGAACTTAGAAATGACTGTCCCCCTGAAGCTTTTGGTTGAATTTGTTTGTTGCATGCCCCTGAGTAACAATGACCCATTCTGGAATTAAAAGGGTAATTGGAGATAAATAATAGTTGAGTTGTGTCAAAAAGACCATGCCAAAGTTATTCAGTTAACCAAGTTTGAGGTTAGTTAGTTAAATTGCAACCATCAAGTCAGATTTAAAAAAATCAGAAAAATTAGAGACTCTGTATAGATTTGGGAGACCATTTCTGAATTAGAGACATTTGTATGGAATTATGGCAACTCTCACTGCTCAGTCTGTTTGCTGTGCAATAATTAAACCTTAACCTTCTGATTGTTAAGCAATGTTCCCACTTATCTTTTTAATTAGCTAATATGATGTAACTTGAACAATGTTTCAGCTAGTGCCCAGTCCTTTTTTTAAACTCTGGAATGTATGTGCCATTGGCTGTTCATGTTGGTAACAAAAATGTTTCTCTCATGACTGGCCACAACATCACTTTGTTTGCCTGCTGTTCAGGAATCTGCTCACAAAGAGGTGAATTTATCCCTTGTTCAAGAAGCTCAAAAGAAGAAACAAATGAAACAGGTAATCACCACCAGTTTTTGCTCTTCACATGTAGTTACTGTTAATCTCTTTGGCTGTCTCTTGTGAGAAGTACTAAGCATTAATATTATATTGTATCAGTGGCGATCTAGGAGAGGGCCCCTAGGGATGGGAAGTGAAAGATACTAAGCATTTGTGAACACCCCCTCCAACTCACTTGTTGTCTTAGGTCCTAGATCTACCCTTTAGGTTCTAGATCTACCCAGAGTTTTTGCATAATCTGAGAACACAGTGGCAGCTCTCTCTCTCTCTCTCTCTCTCTCTCTCTCTCTCTCTCTCTCTCTCTCTCTCTCTCTCTCTCTCATGATCTTATGCAATTGCAAGTTGTGTAGCATCAAATCCAGAGTGCATGGAAATAAAAATTCCTCGACTACTGACGAAGTACATACTAGGTAATTTTATTATTTCTCTTCTTTAAACTCAGACACAGATTGAAATCCAAAAAGCTCTCAAAGAGGATCCAACTGTTTATGAATATGATGCTGTTTATGATGAAATGGAAGAGAAAAAAAAAGCTGCAAATGTAAAAGCTCCAGAGAAAGACAGGAAGGTGGGCTCAAATATCAATTATTGGCAAGGTTTAGGTGCCTCATAATACCAGAAATGAAAATGATAGCACTCTATCAACTGGTTTTAAGGGTATAAGGATTGGGGTTGCTATGGCAATGCAAACAGTCAGCGCCCCAGAAGTTACATATCTTCAGCATTTGTTTTTTAAATTCCTCTGAGAATTGTTTTCAAATTTTGCACGGCCTCTGACTTATGCCTTCTACTTGTAGGCCAATTGTAAGACATTTATGTCAAAAGTTTTAGTGACAAAATGGTATATTTAGAATTCAGTTACCTTGTCTTCCTGTCAATCCAGTGACCCACTTTTTCCAAAAAAAAAAAATCTGACTGTCTCGATGCTTTATATGCGAATAACAGCAAAGTAAGCTGTAATGGGGCGGATTTGGTTCTCGGGGGGTCCATATTCGCTAGCAAATTTGGATTGGGGGCTCCAAATTCGCTAGGACACCAGTAGTACGGCGTACTCTTGAAATTTAACTTCTGCAACAGAATTTTGGGGAGGTTAGGTTCACATTAACAAAGTTCAAGTTAATTTTGAAATGCTAGAGTGGTCAAACTTCTGGTGATACACAATGTCCCTTGAGAGAAGTTAGCCTTTTTTTTTTTTCATATAATAATGTACATTTTATTGAGGATGTGTCATCCCCGACTACTATTAACTTAGTTATAAGCATTCTTAAGTTTCTTATGCTTTGAGTACAAGAAGTTAGCCTTGGGTACGAAGTCATGGCATGCTGTACAATTTTTGTGGTTTCTTAACATTTTCTATTTCTGGATGCCATCAGCCTAAGTACATCGAGGGTCTGCTCAAGTCTGCCGCGGCCAGAAAGAGAGATTATGAGCGGACTGTAGAACGACAAGTGCAGAAAGAAAGAGAAAAAGAACAGGGGGAATTCGATGACAAAGAAGCCTTTGTTACGGAAGCGTATCCTTTAAAGTTTTCTCTGAGATTTCCTTTGCATGCATTTTGTGCCTACGTGTAACGTGTCTTGTTGCTTGTACATTTTAGCCGCTTCAGTTGTGTATCATGATTCGGAGTTAGCTTTGCCTACTTTTGAGACGTCAATATAACATGTTGAGCAAGCCTTAGGTCAAGATGGCTGGATATTGGCCAAGTTCTTTTTTTGCGTTGTTATGGACCGAGACGAAGTCGACCGAGAGAAGTCGTATTGACGTCTCAAAAACAAGCCCTGTGATTGTTTCTTGTGATGGGCCAAACGAATTCAAAGCGTTGGTGCGGAATGGCGTGAATACTTTGCTGGCCGTAGAAATCGACCGCACGCGAGATTATTTGTTTTTGTTTATCTACCATCCACATTAAAAATGATCAATCGCGATACAAAACCAAATTCGGTTTTGAGACGACATTATGGCCTCATAACGACGGTGTTGGCGAACATGATTTCCGTATTAAGCTGAGTCGCGAAGCCCAACAGTACCGTGATGTCGTCGGAAAATCGAATTTTGTTTATAGTATTGTTATGAAAAACGCTACACATTGCGTTGGATTGTATTGTTTGGAAAGAATCACACGCAAACACCTCAACTAAATTTAAACCAGATTCCGTAAGAAAATGCAAGAACAAGCAGAAGAGGAAGAGAAATTAAGGAGACAAGAGGCCATTGACGGTCAGTTTTTTAGTTATTTAACTGAGATGAGGCTTCCGGGAAAAGTGGGTTATTAGAGACCTTAAGATACACTTAAAAACCCGCGTAAAAGCACCCCTATGTTTTCAAGCCAGGGTGAATTCGTTCTTAAACTCATCACCAGTAGATGAGCTTGGGAGCCGGTGCCTTAAGGTTGGTGGAGCCGGAAGTGATCTTTCAGGGAGGAAGGGGGTATCCATGGGGCACCGTCATACTGAAACAATCAGTGGAATACTTACGAAACCAATATTTACCAAAAATGGGGGGTAGGGGGGTGGAGGTTGGGTGGAAAGAGGGAAAGGCTTTGAATATGCTTAGCAAAATGGCCGTGCGATGGCATCGAGGAAGTAAGTGCAATGAGACCGCGAGGAACTCCCTGCAAAACTCAGGGTCGCCGCTCGAACCAGTCCAAGGGGTGACCACTGACCAGCATTTTCTCGATTTTAACCTCGCCTAAATTTCATTTAGCCTCATTTATAAATTTGGTGTTTACTGAGGAATCAGGCTGGGCAGGTTCTTAACAGGTTCTTATTCATAACGGATATGGTTGGTCCTGAAATAATTCTTAATATTTCAGTCAAGAAACTTACTTGATAACCACAACGCGTCTCACTGGTCCGCAACCAAGAGCCCGCGCACGAGGGATTGCTCGTGCTAAATGCAAATCATGGCACAAATCTTGCAGCTGCCGTTCTAAAAATAGCTAAAACCGTAAACTGATGCGCCGCATTTCATTCCAGATCGAGATTTCTGGGTGACGGGCTTCTGCTGATACTTATTTTCAATATATTTCAAATTTCGCGCCGCGCGTGGAACCTCATCCCCATGATCTCGCGGTTCATAATTCACAAGACGGACCGATCATACTCCATTCTTTAAACAACTAGTCTCATGACCGCCTACTAAAACTAGATTTTCTCCTACCTCATCCTCTCGTGGTCTCTTTCTCAGCTATGTCAGGTTTCTTGACCCAAGACCTGACTCTTATCTGGTTTGAGTGACAGACGCCAACCGGAAGTGGACGTTTCGTATTTTTGGGCAGTGGTTTCGCCCAAATTTTCATTCATTTCTATACGGGTAAAGACGCTGAGTACGACAAATGTAGTGGCGCCAAGGCAGCCAGAAAGGAAAACGCCTCACTTCCGGTTGTCGTCCATCGAGAAAACGCCTGGAATCAATAGATCGTTTTCAGTCACGTGACCACCGGCCATGTTCTTTTACTGAAACAAAAGGAAATATTTGCATAAAAAATGCAGTTCAATTCCCCGAGGATTGTTTTTGGACACCAATATGGCCGCCATGACGTCATGCGAAAACGATCTATTAAGCTTGTAGTATGTTTTATTCGACTGAAATGTGATTAAGAGATCAGGCCCTCGTAAAGTGAAAACATTTGTGAATGTAACTGTGTTTCTCTGTTTCAGCTGCCAATGACGTGACGAAACAGAAAGACTTGAGCATGTTCTATCGGAATCTTTTGAATCGCAATGTTTCACTGGGAGGAGAATTTACTGTGGATGATTCAACAAAAACGAAAGAAGGCGATAATAAAGATGATAAACTAAGAGATGCGAACGCGGGTGAAGAAACCCGAGGTAATGATAAACATGAAAAAGGTAAAGACGACCAAAGGCATTCTAGTATTGATGAGAAAACAAGTGAAAGCCGAAGACAAAGGAGCAGCCCACCTCGGCATTCGAGGCATGAACACACCAGTTCAAAACGACGAGACACTGAAAGTGACAAGGAAAAAAGAAGGTCAACGGACTCTTCCAGAAATGAACGAAAGCGACAAAGTGAAGTAGATCACAAGGGTACCGAACATCGTAGAAGTTCGACTCACTCCGAGAGACGCCGATCTAGTCACGACGATCATCGGCACTCTGGTCGTAGCCGAACAAGCCGTGATGAACCAAGACAAGGAGATCCGAAACGTGATCACCGCGGAGAGCGGGATCACGAAAGTAAAGACACAGCAAAAAAGACTGACAATGACAATACAGAAGTTGTCAGAGACAGTAAAAGAGAAAACGAAAAAGTGAGTGAGGAGAAGCTCGTCAAGTTTGCTAAACGCAGCACAGATGAAACTGTCACGTCGGCTAAAGAGAGATATCTTGCGCGAAAACGCGCACGCGATGAAGGAAAAGGTGCCGTGAGGAATGACAATAGTGATGAGGATTAACCGCCATCAGATTGAAGGAAATAGTAGTTTCGTATCATGAGGCTGGAACTTTCACAAGCAAGTATTAGTGGTCATTCATATTTTCTTCAATTGCGCTTTGAGTCTATTAATAAACCCAGTTGATCTACATCACTAGAAACAACACAACTTTATTGCGGTCGTCCTGATGAGCCTCAGCGAGACAGCAGCACACTTTTGAGACTGTTCTGGTTTTACATAACATATAAGCCGAGAAAAATCTTGATTTTTTTGGACGTCAGGCAGACAGTCGTTGCTTTTACTGCTTGTTTCGACTGCCTATTTGTTTCTAAATTTCCGGGAAAGTATTCTACAAGGTCATGATTACTTAGGTGATGAATCTCGAGGACGACAGGAGGTTTTCATAAGTTTCAGGAGCACGAAAAACACTTTTAGTACAAATTGAGTGATAACAGTCACAATTAACTATTTTTCCAGGGAAGGTTATCAAGATCCACATTCCCTCCGCATAATATAACACCAACGTTGCGTAGATCTTGCGCAGGAATTGCTTTGAAATTGTCTGATAACACTGCTGCCACCCCGACTGCTGCGGAGGGCTCAATCACGAGTTTCATTCGCTCCCAGACAAGCCTCATCGCAGAGATGATTTCATCCTCTGCCACAGCTATCACATCAGTCACACACTCTTGTATGATTGGCCAGGTTAGATGCCCCAGGCTTGTCCTTAACCCATCAGCTATGGTGTTAGGGGGACCTGCATAAAAAACAAAACAAACAAACAATTCCTATACTCGGCATCATCATCATCGTCGTCGTCGTCATCATCATTACTAATTTTATCATCCTGGTTGGCATTCCTAACTTTGTTAGTTTTTTTTCTATCATTTGTTTCATTGGTGTGGCACAGTGGTTACAGCGCTGGATTTGCATACAGATGTTAAAGGTTCTAATTCCGCTCTGAGCACTTGATTTGTATTGGGTGGCTACGAATTCAAATCTTCCACGCTATGTAAATAGCCATCTCATTCTGGTTGCCTCTTACCAGCTGTGGTTTTTCCCCGTGTTATGTTATATTTAAGAGATTTTTTTCGCATCATTTACGGGGAGCGCCTGTGAACTAGCTTGATAGCTAAGTGCACTTGAACAATAAAACGAAGCAAAACATTTAGCAATTAGCGTTTCATTCTTCTTTTGTCTTTTTGTCTTTTTCTTCTTCCTCTGTCATCTGCTTTCTAGTTAGTATAATGTTCAACAACAAAAAGTATCAGATCCAACAGTAAAAGCATCACAGTTTAGTTGAAAAATTAGAAGTTTCAGTGAAGAGGTGAGTACTGGCCGGTGGGAAGCAGTAAATACACGTTATGCAGGTTTATTCACCACCAGGTCTCACTTTCAACACATAATCCCATGTGCATAATTACATCAATGCATTCACAGATGAAAAGAATCCCCACATGCAATATAGGAATGTTGTTACAGGTTTGAAAAAATTTCCGAAGTGAGACTTGCTGGTGAAATTTGGCAATCTGACATAATCATGCATAAGGCCAGTTATGAGCAATGGATTGAGCAATTTAGTGAGCCAGTAGAGAATTAGGTTAGCTGGAGAGAAATCTAAGCAGTGTAAGGTGAACAGTCACCTGGTAGAGGAATCCTCTTCCTTGCAGCCAATGACTTTGCACAATCATCTGCATTGAGAGGCTCAGCAGCGTAAATTTTAATATCAGGTTTAAGGGCTTTGACTGCAACGCAAATTCCACTCAACATGCCGCCACCACTAACAGGGACAACAACTGCATTTAAGGTTGGCACCTGCCACATAATTAACACGATTGTGCGGAAAGGTGAATAATGTGCACAACATTCTCTTACAGCTTGGTTGACACTATCATTGCCATTGTAAAACAGCATCAGTTGCTTTTTGAAATCTTGCACTAACCTATAAAGCTCACCTGAACCTCTAACCCAAAGCCAACTCGAAGCAGTATTCGTGGTGTTGTGTGGCTTATTATGTCCATACGAGGCAGTCACAGAAGTAAGTACATCCTGTTCTCTTTCCTCTCTGTTATTTATTACTTATTTCCAATGTTTATAAGGTCAAATACCGATTGAGTTTGTTTGAATGTATGTCTAGGTTGAATGGGCCATTTCCGAGTTAATTTCAGCCTCTGAGCAAGTCTAAATGTGAAGTCTTTCTTACAAAGATGCGTTTTTATTAAATTATATGCAAACTAAAGTTAATTACGAAAACTTAATGAAGTACGATCATCCGGGTGAGTGTAGTCTTGAGAAGGACTGTCGTTGATGGTAGTGACTGATGTTTCGACAACCTGAGTGGAAGTGATCTTCAGAGTCAAGTGATATGAGTCGTCAGTGAATCTTATATAGAACTCTGGTCTTACCTGATTGGTCAGTAGAAACATGATGTTATTGGTCTGTCAAAGCTAATTACCATAAAAAAACAATCGCACTTAGACAAGGTTGGAAAAAGTAGCAGATGCGAACTCGGAAATGGTCTACTACTATTTCATTAACTATGATTCATCAATGCATTTGTCTTGGGAGTTGCTCCTTGGGCAGTTGAACAATGTTCAAAATTTATATTTAGTGTGCCAAAAACATGTAATACAGACACATCCTTTTCAGGTGGTTGTGCACTGCTATGAGAGGTATTTTATACTGCTTGGGGAATAATGTTAGGAGAAATATAAAATTTCCAGGATGGTAAGAGCCAGGATGGTAAGAGATAAATGGTCAGATAGCCAACAAACCTGATTGAGTAATTCTAGACCAAGGGTTCCCTGGCCAGCAATGATGTCAGGGTGATCAAATGGTGGAATGAGAAATGAATTGGCTGTCTCCTCAAGGATTTTGTCAGCAGTCAGTTCTCTGTCCTGAAATTAAAATGGTAAGGCTTGTTACAACTACCATTATCCTGGATATTATCATGACAGTAAAAAAAAAAAAGATTTATACATCCTTCTGGAAACGCTCATCCTCTGACACCCAGGAGCCATCAGGCAGGGTGGGAAAAAGGTGACAGAAGTTTGGATAAAAATTCAAGGCTCCAGGATTCTCTGAACAGTGCATTTGGTGCTGGAAAGTCCTTGAAATTTGTTGCTCACAATGTTCAACCCAGATAATCAAGTGGCCAATACAAAAGTAACTTCACATACAACAAATGTTACCAACTATAACAAAACCGTGAAAATTGTAAGTAAAAACTACTATGTTGGCTTGATTTTGTTCTGCATAGTCCTTGAAAAATGCAAATTGTGCCCTTGAAAGTTCTTGAATTCTTGGTCCAAAATAGACTACAAATCCCATCTTCCATGCCTTCACCTAGACTTAGAACTGAACTGAGTCTTTACCTATGAACAAATATTAAGCACCTCAGCTGAGACACCACACTCAACAATAGTGGCTCCATAATCTTGAACAGCTGCCTTCTTAACTGGTGGAGCATTTCTTGGCATAGCAATGAAAGACTTAAGTCCTAAGGTCTTTGCAGACAATGCAAGTGCTTGAGCATGGTTGCCACTGCTGTGTGTCACAAGTACGGGTTTCTGATCTGCAGGCAGAGAATCTAGCAATTGCAGAACAGCATTCATTGCTCCTCTTATCTGACAAAGATAAACCCTGTTATAAAATGAACCTTGTTGTATGAAGGAACACTGATGGGGCCAGGATTGGTGTAGCAGTGAGTGTTGAAGATTTTAAGAGCCATTTTAGTTTTGTGACATTTTTTTACCTTTATGCCCATGAGGCCTTTAAATATTTTTTAGGACTGAACTTTGATCTGCCAATCGCATGTGCCATTTTCGTGTGATTTTTTAGGCCAACGACAAGTACAACTTTCAGAAGCCAGGTCTGAAAACACATGGATTTTAGAGGCCAGGTCTGGAAAAAGGCATGTTTTGGTCTGAAATAGGGTCAGGATTTGGGGAACCAGTAGGCACATCCCTATCAAGAATTCCGAGGAGTCCCCCCCTGGGCCTCCCTCACACTATGAGGAAATGTAAAGGTCTGAGGCAACAACTGCTACTCCATTCCACCTCGGTGCTCACCTTAAAAGCTCCAATCTTTTGGAAGAGTTCACATTTGAAGTGCAATGCTCTTCCAGCCATATTGTCGAGAGTTGAGCAAGTCATCACAGGTGTTTGGTGTATGTATGGTTCAATTCTCTTGGCTGCTTCTTGAATGTGCTGAATAGTAATTCTGATCTCATTGCTTGAGGCTGATGCCATTCTATGAAATGATGGCAATAGATCTGAGGTCACTGGTTAGGTGCACCCATGGAGGGGGGGGGGGGGGGGGGACAGGGGTCTCCCAAAAACACAAAAA
>BLFK01000887.1:848615-866883 GCA_014634185.1 Astreopora myriophthalma
GGGGGGGGGTGCGGATGGAGCAGGCTAGCCAAAGCGTGATCGAGGACGCTAAAGAAATCGAAATCTTTAAGATACAACCTGTAAAAGTCACAGATGATGTAAAACAAAGAAAACAAAAGAGCTTAAACAATAACGCTAACCCAAACAGGTTAAGAAAACAACGAAAAACTGGTTAGCTTATAACAACCTGGTAACGCCGAGTTAAAGGAAAGACTAGCCACCGAAACCTACCTCATTAACAAAAGCGCTGGGCTTACTTTTTGATAAACTGGCAACGGCGATTATATCGATAAGATATATTGTAGCCGCCTCCCTGTTTTTCTAAATTCTAGAGGGAAAGAGTAACGCATGTTACACCGTTCTTCTTGACTTTGTGCACTATCTACAGTTCCTCATTCCCAGGACCCCCGCTCCCAGTGAAAGGTCGTCCTGGAAACAATGTTCACGTTATTATTTCATTTTGTTTGCTGCTACGACTGTGGCTACACCACAAAACAAAGGAAAAATAACAAGAGCAGGTCAAGCAACAACAGCAGAGTCAGAGGGTTGGCATAATACACGGTGAGAGCCCTTGCCTTCCACAGGGACCGCACAGAGGGATGGAACAAGCAACCAATGCTGTTTATTTTGGGTCTAGTCTATTCCTTTTAACAACCGTGTTCATGGGTAAGTCGGACAGACCAAACGTCCCTGGGTGGGGAGGGGGGGGTACTCGCGTATGAAAGGGTGGGGATGCACGTCGTCTCGCTTTGGGTATAAATTTAGGCCTTTGGTCTCACACAGGGTGTTTGGGCAAAAGGCCATTATAAATTATTTATCTGTGAAGGTCTCAGTAAGGGCTGTACGTGAAGAAGTATACAAATATATATATTTAGTATAAACAAAATCTTGGTGGCGATGAAAGCCACATTAAAAATGGACTCTTTAGGGCTGAAAAAGTTTAGCATTAGATAACATGGGTGAAGTAGATTCAGTGACCCGTGGCCAGGGTTAGGGGTTTAGTGGGGATTGTCATTATTAAGGGTGCAGAAATCTACTTCACCCCTGTGTTATCTAATGCTGACCATATAAAACAGTTTGGACCATGCCCAGATTGGTCTAGCTCCTTTTGGGGTTTCATTCAAAATTTCTGACAAGCATCCCCGCCCTTTCATATGTGAGTCCCCCCACCCACCCCCAGGGCCAAACATCAGTTTGGTATACGTTTAAAAGAGCACCAAAAAGGGGTTTTACTCTGCAAAAAGGAAAAGTCCATTTTGTTTGAGCACGCTGGCCAAACCAACCATACAGTTAGGTGGGATATTTCTAAAATTATCCCCAGAAACCGGGGTACCATCAATGCCCTGTTTAGAACCATGGCACATCAACTCCACCCACACTCCTTTGAACCATGATGATGGCGACCTTTTACCTTCCACTCACACACACCTTATTGAAAGAAAACGAGGCTAATTAGTAAGCATATAATGGGACCCTCGTTGCAGCTTTAGATCACCTTTGACAAAGGCACTAGGCAGGAGTGTCAAAATGTTGGGTCAAGAATTGCAACTTTTCAAACCAGAGTAGCATCAAACTATGTCTGACCGATTTTATCTAACAGCACTAGCACAGTTTCTGAAGAGTCTTAGCTGCAGACGACTGCACAGTGGTGTACATGTATGATTCTTTAATTAATTATAGGGGGCATCAAAATAAAGACATCACAAAACTAAATATGTCACAGCCTCACAAAATGTTGCTAGATTCTTCAGAACCAATAATAATTATTTCTGCTCACAATAACACTTTTCTTGGTGCACTAGTCTTGAGATCATATTATATTTGAATACTCTATTTTGATTTTACCAATCATGCATCTCTTAGCAATGCGAACAGGTCAGTCTCGCTATGAGAAAGTATGTACAGCTTATGAATGTCACTATTTTATCCATGGTAGATTATCAAGGTCTACATTTCCACCACATAATATAACACCAACATTCTTGATATCTTGCGAAGATAGGGCTTTGAATTTGTCCGACAACACTGCTGCCACACCCACTGCTGCCGAGGACTCAATCATAAGCTTCATACGTTCCCAGACCAGCCTCATCGTGGATATGATCTCTTCTTCTGTCACGGTTATGACATCAGTCACATTGTCCCTAATGATGGGCCACGTTTTTTTGCCAAGTCCAATTCTGAGTCCATCAGCTACTGTGTTAGAAGAGCCTTATAAGAGGTAAAAACTTTGAATTATTATTAATGCAAACATCATAGTTCTTGTAGGCTTTAGAGATGAAATGACGTTGTGGACCCATTCATACCCTCCCAGCAGAAGTTTTTCTAGCCTGTGAAACAGAAGAGACTACAACTCTGGTCAAAACGTCTTAGGGCACTTATGGAAATTGGGTGCAAAAATGCACTTCAGTAAACTCCTAATCTAGCTCTGGTGGTGGACAGAGTTATAGCAGACCCCTAACCCTGCGGTCAACATTGCACCCAGGGGTTATGGGGGAGGCAAGGTGCGTCATTTTCACTAGCTATACATGTACTGCAGTAAAGTACCAAGAATTTTGACCAGGGTGGTACATTAAAAAACCCTCTGCTAGCAGGGTAAGCCATTTGAAACCATGCATGGCATCATGATCATATAGTAATACTAACATGTGTGCTCCTCCATGCATTTACATAGATAAACTATTAGTCAATGAATTGTAACATGCATGTGAGTTTAATTTGTATGTCCAGATTTATTGAAATTACAAAAGCTAACGGTATCTTATGTATGTTGAAATGGCGCATTTCCTAAATGTCAAGAGACACCTAACACAAGGGCTATTGTCAAACGATTTGGCTACATAAAAGGTGATATTGAAAAAAATCTTCTTAGAAGATACAAAGAAAGGACTCTGCCTTACAACACAAACTTAACTGTGTCAACAAAAATGTAATGTTTTCAGGCACATCCCTTGTACAAAAGAACCACCCTTTAAAAAAAATTAGTGCAGAATGTATGATTTTACCGGACCAAGTTTGCACTTACTTGATTGAGGAATTCTCTCCTGGGCCACAAACGACCTTGCACAATCATCAGCAAGGAGAGGCTCAGCAGCATAAACCTTGATGTCAGGCTTCAGTCCTTTGGAAGCAATGCAAATTCCACTCAGCATTCCACCCCCACCAACAGGAACCACAATTGCATCCAAGTTTGGCACCTGTAACCAAGTACTGATACAATAAAAAAGCTTGCAAGTGAGGCTGATCAGTTCTTTTGTATGCGACTGGTAAATGAGAAAAAGCAAGTAATCCCTGGTGACAGTCTTTTGATGATCTTTGAAGATCATAATGAAGATCTCTGAGCATCCTTTAACAACCAAATACTCAAGGATCCTTAAAAATTATATTCCCATACAGATCCAAGGTTTGGGAATGTGTTAAACATCCTTCTACCTTTTTGACTAGAATCTTTGCAAGCAGTCTTAGAAACTGCAGATCTGCATAATCAAGGATCTTTTGCAATTCTTTGAAGATTCTCAAAAGATCCACTGAGATTTTTCACCAGGGATGTTTCTCCACGATCCACCTTGATCTGAGGTAAGGGATAAGGTCTCTTGTTCACATCCTCATGCCTCTGCACCCTGATCTCTTTGGATCCTCCTGTACCTTTTCTCTTTCTCGAACCCCTTCCAAATGTAGAAACGAAATGGTTGCCAACCTGTTCGAGCAGCTCTAATGCAATTGATCCCTGGCCTGCAATGATATGGGGATGGTCTGATGAGGGGATGAGGTATGCATGGGGGCTGTTATCCTGAATGATCTTCTGTGTGGCAGCATCCCTTGCCTGGAAATCATAAAATATACACTGTTATAAAATAATTAGGATAGTACACATGTTCTCATTGGTCAAGAGGTGTGTTTAGATGAGAGTATGCAAACATGGTTGTGACATAATAATAATAATAATGATAATGATAATAATAATAATAATAATATCTCACCAGCTAATCGCCCTTTCTCGCAGTCGGAGACTGAATTACTAAGGGCACAGCTCAACGAGGTCAGACCGAAGGAGCTGTGCTGCCGGCTAGGCGCTCGGCCCCTGAGCACGACCCATATATGACCTCGGAGCAGGAGCACAGCACCACAGCCTGATGGAATAGGCTGGGAGTCGATTTTGACATGAATTTTGATTGGCTGTGTTGTCAGATGCACATTTAGATTGGCTGGTAGGAAATATCTGTGTATCAAGAATAAAAAACCCCCAGTATTTTCCTTCATTTGTCAAATTATTTTTGAGAACTATTTTATAATAGCAACACAGGACTTTTTCCATGTTTACATAGCCTCATCTAAACACTCGGGGAGTTGGGAGAATTCTCGACAGTTATGCAAACTCGAGATGCAATCTCCAGTTTGGATAACTGTCTAGAATTTCCCCCCCCCCCCCCCCCCCTGTGTTTAGCTGAGGCTATGTAAACACGACAAAAGTCTTCTAATGCTTAATTTGTATACGATGGCATTACATGCAATTTCATGTAGTTAACAGGATTTACCAGCCATGGGAGCAGTCTCCATCTAGGAGCTGGCTGCCATAATAGAAGCTCCTGGATGTCTCAGGCACCCACCTCCACTTATAACTTGAAGTGACCCAACTTATTTGCATTATTTCAGAGTAGTTTTATTTGAAATTTTCCTTGTCTGGTGTTTTTATAATCATACATAAGGCACAATAAAATTACAAATAAAACCTGGTTCATTATTAAATAATAAAATAATTTCTTTACCCAAGATTGATTTTTAACTACAACACATATACACTGTATAAAGTAAATCCAACAGAAATTTTAAAGCATGATGGCCAAGGAAACAACTTAAATATAAATTATTTCATATCTCTCAGATATGTGACTGTCCAATTTGGTGGGCTGTGCTTTACAGTATGGCCCACTCAACTTCATGTGGATGATGGTGTGCTAATTCCTATCTGATTTGATGACCAAGAGATACAATAAACCTCTTACTGAACTCATTTTCTCAGTCCATACTGTTTTTTACAATAACTGTATAAATTCTTGCATGCTCATTGGCTAATTTTTATCATCAATAAGAGTACAGACAGACAAAATTGTAATTTATCCAAAAATCTGCACACGCTCATTTTTAACCAATGAAATTTTATTGACTGTTGTAAGCAGCCAATCAGTAAGCGAGAAAAGCTATCAACAATGTTCACGTCAATTTGAATAAAATTCATGTTTACAGCTGTTTACTGCATCTTTCCTCCTCATTTTGACCTGGGAATTAACCATTTTGGGGTTTTGTTATTCCACAGCCACTTTGACAATGTTATGATGGAATTTATCATCAATAAGAGGACAGACGCATAAAAAACTGACATCAATTTGTTAATGTTACAGCATCTTGTTTTTTCTACTCCTCATCATTAGCCCTTGCACACTCTCTGGCCACAAAATAAAGTGGTAAAGACAGGGAGAATAACTTATTATGGCATGCTCCAGCCCAAACTCAGTAAGAGGCACCGGTGTATCTCTGACCCACCTCATGTGTATTTGGGCCACAATCAACAATAGTTGCTCCATAGTCTCTGACAGCTGCCTTCTTGACTACTGGAGCATTTGATGGCATAGCTATATAAGCCTGAAGTCCCATAGTCTTTGCCGACAGAGCAAGAGCTTGAGCATGATTTCCACTACTGCTAGTGACAAGAACAGGTTTCTGGCCTGCCGGCAGTGAGTCAACCAAGCGGAGAACAGCATTAGTTGCTCCTCTGATCTGCAATAAAGGTCATCATTGGAAAAAACAAATAACAAAACTTGATTTTCCATTTCAGGTTTTCCTTGGTAAAAAACCTTGAAACAGATACTTTAACATGAACTAACCTTGAAAGCTCCAACTTTTTGGAAGAGTTCACATTTAAAGTGCAAGGCTCTACCAGCCATATTGTCAAGAGTTGAGCAAGTCATTATGGGTGTTTGGTGTACATATGGCTTGATTCTTTTGGCTGCTTCTTGCACATCCTGGAAGCTGACTTCAGAATCACTGGAAGCCATCCTTTGCAGAAATAGAGGATATTACTTGGCCGTGCTGAGAAATGTCATATCTCCAAGTGACTCCATGTAATATTCTGTTTATTATAGAAACACCAATGAAATACCAAACCATTCCACTTTAATATTTAAATAGTCTTAAAGTAGAACGTGTCATAACTAAACATGAAAGAAGTACACGGCCTTAAAGCGTGGACGAAAAACAAATTCCTTTTTATTACAATGTAATAAAGTCTAAAATGATGGCCCTTAGAATTTTAGATTTTGAAAAAAGCCAGTTGTAAACAACATTTTTTTCCTGTTTCAAAGGTGCGATTTATTGAGTAACCATAGCAACAGTGATCTTTTCACATGTGAAGATATGAGGTTTTCTTGTGAAAGCTCACTTGGTATTTCATTGGAGTTTATATAATAAAAATAAAAATGTATGTCTACATATCAGGCACCTGGACAGGATTTTACGCATTTACTGTAATTTTACCCTCAATAACTGCTGCTTTATTTTGTTTAATCTCTATGATTTATTCAGGGTTTGTATTAGAAGCCGGGACCCGGGTACTGGCACCCGTCTACTTTAATTGGAGTACCCGGCTTCTTTTTAAGTGCGAGTTTCAATAATATCAGCATCAATTCACATGGGGTACCTGGCTACTCAACACCAGGTACCCTTCTACCTTAAACGTTAATGAAAACCCTGTTTATTGTTTAGAAATTTCTCTCATTCCTTGTTTACTCAACTTCTTCACACTTGAATTCACCTAAAATGTACGCTGAATTGATATAAAGTTTCTGGTCATTTGTTTGCAACTCCTGATGATTCAAACTCCCACATAACTTGATTAAGTTTACATTTAGACCCCAAATCACAGCCATTTGCCATTGCCAAGCCAAACAACTCAGCGGGATATACAGTTTGTGACCACAAACTGTGGTCATGTTGCTTAATAGCCACTGACTAAATAAAACTTCACACTTGACGTGATGCCTGATTCAGAACAACTGCTTGGTTCTTCTTCAAATAAGGCAAAGTGCTAGAGAACAAAATTTCAAACTGCAGCTCTGAAAAGTCACATTGGGAAGGCGCCAATAAAGTAATTCACCGGGAATCCTCAAATAATGGCTATAAAGGAGACTTAAGGAAACATACAAGTGAGGCAAAAAGAATTCTTTTCTTAGCAAAGGTTAGCCCGTGCAAAAATCTCCAGGCCCCAGTTGTTCGAAAGGTGAATAATGCTATACAGCGGATAAATGCTAGCAAATCCAATTGAGTTATCCGGTGGATAGTGATTTATCCAGTGGATAGAGCTATCCACCTTTCGAACAACTGGGCCCTGATGGGCAAAATGAAAAGCTCGATTTATTCTGCATGGGAGACGAAAGACCAGCAATACATGATCAAGAAGCATTCCCCTTCGTTGAACGCAATAGACTGAAGAAAGCAAACAAAAACTTATCCGGTTATTTAATACCTGATCAGACCGCTCAGAAGTTTTTGATAACAGCGGTTATTTTGTAGTGCTGATCTTTGATGCAATCCCGAATTAGCCAACAGTGGCAAGCGTATCCGCTATCGGAATAGACAAGAACAGTTCGCGTTTCACTTCTGCAACGCATTGCCTCCATTGGAACAAAACAAATTAAACATGCTTAAGTAATGTACCCTCATCCTATCCAAAGTTTAGCCAATCCAATTAAATTAAAGTTCGCAAACAGCTGGTATCTTTTTTACAACCAGCAGATTGACTCGAGATCGAGGACCATTTCAGACTGTCGGTACTGGATCCTGAGAAGCCGTCTCACCCAGACAGCTGATCTATATTAGAGACTTCGCAATACGCACACGTAATTCAAATGATTCCATACAACAGGTTTTGCAGGGTTCATCAAGTGGGTGAAAATTAAACGAAAGTCTACCTGTACAGAACTGGAACCACGATTCTGGCACAATTTTTCGCAGTTCTGTCGGCTGCTACCGTACATGGATCCATACATGAAGTATCTACTTCCAATACGGATTGAAGATCGCCACAGGCAGCCCAAGCTCGATATATTACTATCTTACGCAAGGGTAGAAATATAATGATTTGTATGGGGAAAACGGTTTTTCGCAAAATTCAAAAAATAGTTACGATTTAAAATAAAAAAAATAGCTTACCTTGCTTCAGTCGTGTGTTTCTTTGCCTCTGGTACAGTTTCTGGGTCGATTAAGAGCGATTTAGGTGGTTTTGGGTTCCTTTCCTTTTCCCTCTTTACATCCTTTCCCAAGGTTGGTGACTGAGACGAAGCCGCCGAACCGAGACCACCGAAGGAAAAGAGCCATAAATTCGCTCCCAAGGCTTCGATCGCCTCGAAATTCCACGTAGACCAGGAACGGAGGGAGTCTTGGATGTCCCAAGACTGAAATTACTCACACTCGGGGTGGGTGACGGTCTTTTGCTCGCAACGAGTCTTCCGCCAAAAGACCGTCACCCACCCCGAGTGTGAGTAGTTTGAGTCTTGAGCCGCGTTGCCAAGCGATCTTCCAACGGTTTGGGGAGCGCGGGTTGTAGACCATTTTCACTGTCAATACAACCACTGACCGCCTTCGCGATACTAAGGTAAAGGAAGCGAGATTTTGCAGAGGCAGAGGGTTGTAAGACAGAGATAGGGGAAAGATGCATTCGTCGCCGAAGGGGAGGTGGGAGGGGCAAAAAATTTCACACTGGACCAGAACGGCGAACTTGGCGAAAAAGGCCGAAAACTAGAGAAGGTTTGCATAAATAGGCAAATGAGTTCCCTGGAGACTTGAATAGCATTGTCTCCTAAACCCTGAGGTCTTACAAGGATACCGGCGTTGCGCGCAGACTAAATCCGTGGCTATTTTGACAGTGAAAATAGTGAATAAAGCCTCATCCCGTGGCTTTCGAAGCGAATGTTTGCAGAGTTTGGCGGCCCTTAGTTCCTTATTGGTGTACAAGCGGCTCGAATGAAGAAAATGGATGGGTAGCAGAGGTATCTTCCCTGGTCTACGTGAAATTTCGAGGCGATCGAAGCCTTGGGAGCGAATTTACGGCCCTTTTCCTTCGGTGATTTCGGTTCGGCGGCTTCGTCTCAGTCACCAACCTTGGGAAAGGATGTATAGAGGGAAAAGGAGAGGAACCCAAAACCACCTAAATCGCTCTTAATCGACCCAGAAACTGTACCAGAGACAAAGAAACACACGACTGAAGCAAGGTAAGCAATTGTTTATTTTAAATCGTAAATTAATATTTTTTGAATTTTGAGAGAAACCGTTTTGCCCATACAGATCGTTACAGATACTCATACAAGAGCTTGGGCTACCTGTGGTAACCCAGGGTCCTCACCATTATTCCGGTTGGGGTAATTGCTGCAAAATGGCGAGCAAATTTCTAAATATACCGATCAACCGGACGAAATCCCACTTACCATTGAATTCTTCCCATTTCAAACCGTGAAAGCGTGGTAAGGTCCATAAAAAGGGCCTGGAAACGGAAGACAGAATACCCGTCCACTTACATTTAATCTCATAAGGCTGCCACCGCAGTCCCACAGTCAGTCAATAATTCACATATTTCATTCAGCTTCTAAAATTTTGCTTCATTGCAAGGTTTTGTTAACTACTCTTGCACTACGGGACTGCGGACCGCGGTGGCAGTCCTCTAATGTCCTCATTATTATTCAGTCTTGCACTACGGGACCGCGGGCCGCTTTCCGCAAGTAACGTTTCTCAGTGGACGGGTATTCTGTAATTTCTCCGGGTTTTCTGACTACCCGTTTCGAACGGGAAGAAAGGGGTACCTCTGGAGATACCTCGAAATTTCCGACCGGATTTTCCGAGAAGTTACTGTACCATTTGAATTTTCCCATGAATTCCGGAATTTTCGCCAAGTGGTAAGCCCCCCCATGTGGGAAAATGAAGGGCACATATAGAGCAAAGTTCAAGTCTGGAAATTTGAAAGAAATTGTGAATAAAAATCGATGAAACTTACCATATGGCCAGTGGTGGTTGTCCTTGATGCTCACACGGAGTTTCGGAAAAAGGTCCACTTCACCCTACAATAATAAGGCGTGGTTCACACTTGGTACCCGAGCATCGTACCCAGGAATGGTGCCTGACGGGCACCAATGTGAACACGACTTTTTGTAAGTGCCCGTGTCAATAATTGGGCACGGTACTCGGGCACGGGTACAAGGTCGAGACCTTGTACTCAGGCACCGAATTGGGTACGGGCACAAGTCTACACGCGATTCTGGCGAGTGCCCAAGAGCTTTACCTGCAAACCCCTGCTCCTGATAAGGTACTTGGCACCGAATGTGATCACGCGTTCAAAACTGGGCACCGAAGTCTGAAGAACGCACAGTTTCGTACCGGTGTCAGTAAAGTTCAGTAGACCTGAAAAATATCAAAATCTATTTACCGTTCCTGTTTCAGGTTTAGTTTTGAAACGCCAGATTGGCTTAACATCGAAACAATAAAATTCCATTCATATTTTCTTGTGTTCACGGTTTTCTGAGTTTCACAGTAATTAGTTTAATATAGATAAGGTTATTTATTTATCATTTACTATTGGTTGCTGTTTTTAAAAAGGTTGTCTTCAAGGCAATGTTTTGCTGTTGGTAGTAAATGAAACAGCTGCGGCGCGGGATCAAACTAGAATATGTTGAATTATAAATATAACTTGTGACTGACGTGTAACGAACCGTAATATGGTGATCATAATTAACTTAATGGTGTGTCAAGTTTCAGTTGTTGTTGTTTTTTTTTGTGATCGGGCAAAAATGTTACTCGCTTGTTTTTGGACAAAATCTAAAATTAATCTATCACAACTGCAACCTCAATCGGGGCATCCAATGGCAATTTTTTATTACTTTCTGAGCTAAATCGTTTCTACATCTCTGTTCTTAACTTTACGCAATATTTGTGAGTAATTTGAAAATATTCCCCAATATTCACTGAGCCTGAGGCTAATGATTGTTTTAGCATAATTTTCAGCGGTGAATATCAAGTAAGTACAAAACAACGTGCTAAAACACGTTAAAAAGGCACGAAAAGTGCTTGCTTAGCTTAGCAGCCGCGCCTCCAGAATGTTATATTCACGGGGTATCGCGGTGAATACAACACCGAATTCTTATATTCACCGCTAATACAGCACATATACTGGATTACTCACGTAATATGTTATAATATGTATTCCCCGTGGATCAATCATGTCCAAGTTCAATTTATAATTTAAATATTCCCCGCAAGTAGAGGAGGCCGGGGCGACCTTTCTGTTCCTACTGGGTGCCCTTTACACCTGACATTAAATACGCCGGGGTCAGTAGCGGATACATTTTGCGGGTTGATAATCAAGCGGCATGGGCACAATACAAGGAGACCTAGGCTTTTAAAGGATAAATCGCTCATTGGGGACGCTTTCCATTTGACAGAACGGACCGGCCAGAGCGCGGGAATTTGGAAGGGATAACTCTACAACGCCTTCAAAATAACAAACTTCGAGCACGATATGTACTCCTCTAAAAGAATGTCAGGGATTATCATGCAACTGTTCCTTCAAATTGTTGCATTTTCTTTGCAAATCGACGGGTCTGGCCGGCCAGTTCTGACAAAAGGAAAAGCACCTTGGGTGACCTGTGGATGCACAGGTGGGAGAATAGGTACTAGAACACAAGGGAGAAACTGGAAACGAGTGTTGAAAAGCAGCCGCCCATTCTCGTCCCCATCGCCCTTCTCGTTTCTCTTAGTCGGCGCGGCCTTGGCACGAAAACCAGGCCCCGCCGACTAAGAGAAACGAAAAGGGCGATGGTGACGAGAATGGCAGCCGCCATGTTTGTTGTTTTTGTTTCTTTTCGGCTGATGATAATGGCTTTTGTTGTAGGTTCCAAGGTAAGTTCTGGTTCAGTTCTGAGCTCCTGAAGCGTTTTACTGAAAGTCATTTCAACCTGTAAAGGTAGAGATCACCTCTTACACAGTATCCTCGATGAGGAAGCCCTTGACTTTAAGCTATAAATTGTCTTTTACGTAGGCCCAATTAAAAAGCAATACTGTCAATAACATGAAGGAACGGCTGAGATCAGAATACTTTTATTCCTATAAGAAATGTGGGTTACGTGCGGAAGTCAATTCAGTTTTGCTGAAACAGATTGTTTACGCCCGAGAGTAATAGGAATAAGGCTTTGAGAGTTTTTTTTTTTTTTGGGGGGGGGGGGGGGGGGTGCTGCTGTGGACAATTCCTAATGATGATATGGAAGACTTAATGGAAAGATTTCGGCACAGCTCCCGACATAATTATACACGCATATTCCTATCAACCCTCTTCCAAAAAGGACAAGTGGGATTAGAATTTCGCTGGGAATATGCATGTATAATTAATGTAAGGACCTGTGCAGAAATCTTGCAACAGATAGATTTGGGGCCTTATGTTTTTCTCCTTAAGAGGGTTATATATTTCAAGTCACAATCATTTATGTTGTCAGCCATGTGATCAGAACAGAAAAGAGGCGTAACTGCTGAATCAGGGTGCGCCAAAACCTATGTCCGATTGTCCGGGACAAGTAGAAATTTAGTTCGGACAT
This sequence comes from Astreopora myriophthalma, assembly GCA_014634185.1. NCBI lineage: Eukaryota > Metazoa > Cnidaria > Anthozoa > Scleractinia > Acroporidae > Astreopora > Astreopora myriophthalma. The sequence goes on from BLFK01000887.1 coordinate 861,242, forward strand.
GTCAATCTTAAACATGACTTGTCCGTGGGACAAGCACATTTCTAATGTCTAAACAACTACAGAAACAGAGGAAAATTGACTTCAAGTTGCAGTAGAATTGAAATATATCTAACAGTAGCAATGGCAAACCTTTAACTTGACAAAATAAGTGTAAAGATTCCTCTAAATTTCGCTATTCTACAGCCATTCGTTTGTTTCCGTGATCTCATCTGGCCTTAGTAACCAGGCCTGTTAAGACTAATCCCCAGGCTCTAAATTCGAGTCAATAATGGCGGAATCTCAAAAGCGTCAGTCCACGCTACAGTTTGAACAAATCTTTTTGGACAAGCACTTTTGGGTCTCGGACAACCAAATTCTCTATGATGGTTGTCCGATGGACAAGTGGATTTCAAAATTTTTGGCGCACCCTGTGAATACCCTGCCATTTCGACCGTCTTACTGAAAAATGTGGCTACATGGTACGTGACAGGCAGAAAGTTGCCATTTGCACTACATGGTCGCAAATGAATTGAAGGGTCCAAGGTATCTTAGAGGTTGGCTGCATAGTACGTGGTATGCAGTACGCAGTGGAATGTAAAGTCAAGAGTTGCACTATTTCAGTTTTCTTGATGAGTGGTCATCAAATTTTCCAATGCTTAAAGGGGCTGTGTCACAAAATTTAGCCAAATTCAGCAACGGGAACTGCCAAATAAATCAAGTGAAACATCAAAATAACTGGTTAAAACATTGAAAGAAGGTTTTAATAAAACAGAAAATACAAAAGGAGGTAAGGATGGGCAAACTTGAAGAGGATTAAAATGGATTGCAATTGGGATTTTTGAAAACTGTTCAGCCTAACAGTTTTTCAAAGTTTGTCTTTGTTGTTTGAAACTTTTCTTATGTATGCCTGGGAGGCATATTTTTTGTCACAAAGCTTTGATTTAGTTGTTTTTTGTTGTTTGATTGTAACTACTTGGGTTACGGTAAGTTGAATAGCAAGTAAGTACGAGTTATTGGCAAAACTAAACAAAGTGGACTGCACTGCCGTGACACAGTCCCTTTAAGCAACTAGGCATGATAAAGCTTTCTGACGCTCAAAGAACAAGGCGAACGGAAGTTCTTCAAACTGCATAGGTTGCTATGCAGAAAACCGTTGATGTGGCAGGGTATTCTACAGGCATGGAAATGAATGACCTTTTTGAGACCTACAGATTGTTACAAGTAGAGGGTGTGGAATGTCATTTACTGTAATAAGGATACAAGTTGAAGTGTAAACATTGCATAAAACGAAATTGGGAGCATGAATCATTTGCAAGTTAAAAGTGAATTAATTTGTGTTAATTTGAAAATGAAAATGTAGAAACTGACTGCTGATATGAAAACTGGGGTATATAAGGGTATTCAAGGGTATACAAAGGTATATTGGATAGACAAGGGTATGTAGGGGTAGACAAGGGTGTATAAGGGTATACAAGGGTACACAGGAGTATACAAGGGTATATAGGGGTATACACGAGGATAGATAGATAGATAGATAGATAGATAGATAGATAGATAGATCAAATCCATCAACCTTATTTAATCACACTACCCTATTCAACGTTGTAAAAAAAAGAAAGCTGGTTTCCAGTAGGGGTGTGAGCTTAGTATAAAAGTTACAACAGTACTTTAAAAGCCTAAAGTATAATTAAGAGAATAAAAATACATATAAATAAATATATATGAATACACTAATAACCTTGACTAAAACTACCATGCATTAAATATAACCCTAAGAAATACATTAATACATAGCATTTGGTCTATAGGTTGAAATAAGCCTATCAAACGTAGCCAAAGTTTCACAACTACCTATTTCATTTGGTAAGGAATTCCAGGTCTTAATGCTGAAATTCTTCTTTAAAAATTCAGTCTTGGGCAACGGACAGGCCAACTTATTATCAGCATTCCTTAAATGAAAATATTCAAAAGCCTCACGGGTGCCGAGTCATGGAGAACCTTAAACATTTGTCTAGCCTTAATATGAATTCTACGTTCACTTAGTAAACTCCAGCCAAGATGACGTAGGGCTAATTCAGACTGTCCAGCCTCGTTCCCAGGGTCCTCTCTCTTCCTTCCCCGAGAAAGAACCCTGGGTGTGACTGGTCACGTGTCTGCTAGATTTTCGCAGATTCCAGAAGGAAGAAAGAAGGAAGAGGGAGGACCCTGGGAACGAGGTTGGCCTCGTTTTTGTAACGCATAATTACCCTAGTGCATCTGTTATGGAGTTTCTGTAGTCTTTCGGCCAGTACACTCCCTAATGAATCCCAGACCTCACAGCAGTGATCAATATGAGGCATAATTAATGCATTACAAACTGAAACAAGTACATCTCGACTTGCAAAATCTCCGTCTGGGAGGTATCACCCCTGTAAGCGACCATTACAATCGGACGGTGACAATCTGTGAAAACCGTTGGAATAAATTAACAGAAACAGGTTGATTTCGTGTTTTGTTTGTATGTTGTTTTTGTTTGCTTGGTTGGTTAGTCTATATCTATCTATATATAACTTGATGATTCATCTTGATTTTCGGCCTTCGCCAATCTCATTGTTGCGGAAGGCAGACTAGATAGTGATTTTGGTTCTCCTTTCGTTTCAAAGGCGAGGGTGGTAAAGGGGGGGGGGGGTCTAGATCACGTTTCACGGAAAATAAAACGGTCCTTTCACAATTCACGAAAACCAAGACACAATGAAAATCACGGTTCACGGCGAATTAAACATGTATTTCTCGTTTCACGGAAAATAATTTTGCAAAATCACGCTTCACGGCTACTATGGAAATCACGATTCACGAGGAAAAAATTAGCCATTTCACATTTCACGAAAAAAAAAGGGCCGATCACGAGTCACGAAAATACCCTTTACCACCCTCAAAGATCGGCCGTCTTCAACGTGAAAGCGGAATCTTGCTGATCAAGACTAAGTCGAAGCACAAAAACTTAACAAGTAATGCAACTAATCAGCTTTTTTTCTAGGAAGCAAAGGAAAGAAGTTGTTGTATTTGTATGCACTGTGAATTGAGGGAGGTTACTGTAAAACGCTATTTTGATTATTGCCCACAGCGTCCAGTTTACTTTGTATTTTCATAGATTTGTGATGTTATTACAAGTAAGATGGAACATACTTCAAATAAAGTATTCTTAAAAAAAATGTTCAGTCCCATTCTTTGTGGAAAATTTCCGTTGAAACGGTTGATAGAATAAAAGAATAAAATTAAACGTTATCCTTGTTATTCACCTAGAAAACTAGTACAAACCACAACACAACCACTTCACATTGAAAAAAAGTATCATTTATTTTTCGGTGACTGAATATTTTTACAGTCCTTTACGATCTGGTCCTTCATTTTGGGCTCATCTCTTTTTTTGTGCACTCCACTCTTGATTTAAATTGAAAGCTCTGTTTAAAGGGCACTGTCATACATAGCAAATGAGACAGACATGCAATAGCTGCAGCAACTTCATGTTCTAATGGCCCGTAAGACAATACAAATGCAAATTACACTCATTTGCATAATGCCTCGTCTTGGTGACGAGGTAGAGCCTCATCCTGATGACGAGCCGAAAAGAAAATAAGTGAAGGCTTACTTCTTGTTTGCCATAGTTTTGCCGTATTGCGTACTGTGGCGTTACTGAAAAGCTATGAAATAAATCAATCAGAAGTCGCTCGCACCTAGACGCAGCGATTTTCCCTATTTTTTCCCCACTAAAACAGGGTATAAAAATCTACTTAATACATTAGTAGAATAATTTTTCCAATGATTGTCAGCGCTGTCTGGTTGGCACAGTTGGTAGTGCACTGCACTACAGCGCGAGAGGTGCCGGTTCGAGTCCTGGCTGCTGCAACGGAGGAGTCTTCAAGAGGTGAGTGCTGCGAGATAGGAGATAGAAAATCGATCAGTAAATAGGCAAGGAGATAGACAAAGCAATGCTGGAATAAAGGTGAGTGGTAAAAAAAGGGTAATGAAGAAGGGGGGCGATAAAAAAGGGGGGAGATTGAAAGGGGAGATGGCGCCGGGCGGTATACCGAGGAGAGGGGTGGACACGGGGAGGAGAACAAGGAGGGAGAGATGAGAGGAAGAAAGGTGAGAAGGGGGGAGGTGAAGAAATTTTTTTTATTTTTTTATTTTTTTCGGAAAAAATTTAAAAAATGCGGCAGGCAGCAAATCAACCAATCAGATTGCAGGGTTTGCTGAATTTTGGGGTTTTGGCGGTCACGTGACCAAAATTGACCAATCAGAGCGCTTGAATTTTGCATTCCGACGTGATGGGCGATCTGAACGAAAATTCGCGCTCATCAGTGAACAGCGCAAAATTCTAGCGCTCTGATTGGTCAGTTTTGGTCACGTGATCTGAACCCCGCAATCTGATTGGTTTAATTTGCTGACTGCCACATTTTCGGTAGCGTTCGCCGATTTAGTTTGTAAAACATAAAATTTGTACCTCTCCATTTCCTGAACTGCCTGGTTTCCTTGTTTGCCAGCAAAGTCTTTAGAAAACACAGTGTTTTGAAGTCGACGGCAGCTGTTAAAACACGAAAATACAGGAATATCCGTTAAAATTGAATCTTTGTGCCGAATGCTACAATAAATTATGAGAATAAATTAGGGCAAAGACAATGGGATGGTCGCAAACATGTTAATACTAAACAATAGCTCGCTATTGTCACGTTCTATTGTATTGTCTTTGTTTTTACAAGACAATCCTGCAATCTGATTGGTTGAATTTACCGTAGCTTTCGCTGAATAGCTTGCAAACAGGGAATGTTTTGTACCTCTGAATCTCCTGAACTGTCTGCTGCCTGTTTGCCAGCAAAGTCTTTGGAAACCACAGTGTTCTGAAGTCGGCGGCAACTGTTAAAAACGTAAAGTAGAGGAATATTCGTTACATCTGAATCTTTTTACCGAATGCTACAATAAATTATGAGAATAAATTAAGGAGAACACAATGGAATGACCGCAAAGGTGTCAAACTAAACAATAGCTCGTTATTGTTATGTCCTATTGCATCATCTTTGTTTTTGCAAGAGATACCATTTTTATAACCCATATTTCTTGCGTAAATTTATTCTATTTTGTACCTTCTGGTGCGTGTTTGCCAGCAGAATCTTTAAAAACTCCAGCGTCTTCAGGCAACCGGCAACTGTTAAAACACCAAAGAAGAATGTTAAATTTTACTTCTAAAGAATTCTACGATAGATCACCAGAATAAATAACAACAAACACAAGGACACTCACGTGATCAGCAGCCATGTTTTTTTAATACCAAAACAAAAAGAAAACGTTTGCATACGACTTTAGTTCAATTCAAGGAGGATAGGTTTAGGACATCAACATGGCCGCCGCGACGTCACATGAAAACAATGCTAAACGTTAGCTCACGTTGTACTGTCATATTTTTGTTTTAGCAAGCCATCCAATTGTTACGCTCTGTGGTCTTCTATTGCACTTTCTTTGATCAAGGCATGACATAACCTTTCCCTCTGCGTTTACTTATCCCAGTTATCAGTAAAAGTTTCAAAATCGGCCAAATGTTATTATACTATACTAACCTCATTTTTCACTAAAGTTTGTTTTTTATTGAAACGCTCGCATTTGGGGGCAGGGTGAGGGGGGGGGGGGGG
>BLFK01000887.1:888653-910061 GCA_014634185.1 Astreopora myriophthalma
AGAGTAGGGTACAGGAAGCGGGAGGTCGTGGCACCCCCCTCGTCCCCCCCCAGAATGTAGTGAGTGAGGGTAGGCACACGGCGCAACTAGTTATTCCGATTTTGAACCCTATGCCTTTTTCTCTGCTTTTAGACATCACTTGAGAAGGAACTCAATTTGAGGCAGCAAGCGATGGAATTACATAAGAGAAAGGTCAGTAAATAAGGAAATGACGAGTGGAAACGCAAATGGATAACACAGGATTCAAATACCAGTTATGGCTACTGTATTCTCAATCTCGACCATATTTCTTCACAGGCAGTTGAAAGCGCACAGGGAGCCCAGGACATCAAGATCCGGTTTGACTCTTTTCAACAGCAATTTCAAGAGGTAAGTAATTAATTCAAAATTATTGTTACGAGCAGTTGCGAAAACTGGAGGATTTAACCAAGTGTCATATTTTCGCTAAATTTGTAGGCGCAGGAGAGTTTGTCAGAACAGTTACGTGCATCAGAAGAGGAAGCATTCAAGTCTCGCCGAGTCCAGGTGAAACGCCGTTTAGATCAGTGTTAATCGTTACTGGGCTGGTGCGTTACAACCGCGAGTAACCCCGAGAGCAGGGAGTGCTGCTTCGTACCAGTAATCTATTCAGTGGAACGAATTCCTTAGAAAAATGAACGATGTTAATGAGCCCACCGACAGTGAAATAATTATATGGAAGGGAATCTCGATGCAGCGAAACAACGATGTAGGGGCGCTAAATTCCCCGGTTCCTGAAGCACCTCCCTAAATCAACGTTCCACTTTCTTATAATCCTCTAAATTGTCTACACATTTAAACTCATCACCAATAGATGAGCTTGGGAACTGGTGCCTTACAGGTCGGCAGGGGGCCTGAGCACTTCAGGCCCAGCAAGGAGGTATCCAAGGCAACCCTGCGAGCGGGAACCACCCCTGCATGCAACTGCCGCCTGGCACCGTCACACTGAAAAGAAGTTCAGTGGAAAAAATACTTACCTTACCCTATACTTACCAACACATATGAATCATGAGGGCGGGAGGGGTGGGAGCAAGAATCCGCAACGATTCGCAGAAAAGTATGCTAAAGAATACTTATCAGCAGCCAAAAAACCGCAAAGCTCGGCTCAAAAAAAAATGCAAATGATCCGCAAAGATCAGCTGAAATGTGACCCGAAACGTCAGCAAACCACGAGGCGCCCAGCAAGCTGCAAGGGGTCACCCAGCAGGTCACATACGCAAAAGGGGACGACCGCTGACTGCATTGGCTCGAGATTAACTTTGCCTAAATTACATTTAGCCACATGACATGGCAGGCACTGGGAAAGGAACAAGGCGCGCGGATGGGGCGCCAGTTGAGGACGCGCGCTAGGCGGATTGCCACCAGACCCGTACTTAAGGTGCGTACCAGTCTTGTACCCAGATCTCTCACGGCCAAGCGGGAGGGATTAGGATCTGGGTACAAGATTAGGTGCGTTAGAAGATGAACGCAAGCCAGACCAATTCAAGGATCTCGCTCCTTCCTTTACTCTGGCTCCAACCTCTACTGTGAGAGACATGAGTATCACTGGCCAACGATCACGTGCTCTACTTCTTAGCTAATACTCCATTCCCGCATTTCTCCCTGTCCTCTACTGTAAGTTGTGAAACGAGGCTGGGGTGAGTGAAATTCGAAATCGCGGGGAAATGTTTGAATGTTATCCACGCCAGCCTCGTTTCATAACTTACCGTGAGGGACTGAGAGGAATGCGGGATAGGTCTATTAGCCACGCTTGCCAACGGATATTCCATTGCATTATAATCCAATTCTATCGATCTGTAGCCGTAGCTGACTGTGCCCTGATATACCAATCGACGCCTTGTTGCAGGAGGAGTGTTCGAGCTTGAAGCGCAGACTGGAGAAGGAAAAGAAAAACGTTTTGTATGGAGCTGCGGATGAGATTCTTTTAGAAGAAATCAAACAGTACAAGGTATTTTGTCTGCCTGATTCATTACAGATTATAGTTTTTTACTTCGTTTTGGTTTCCACCGCTCCTCCTCTCCGTTAACATTATTTTTTATTTGTTTCCTAGGCTAGACTGACTTGTCCTTGCTGCAACACACGCAAGAAAGACGCCATCTTGACCAAATGTTTCCATGTGTTCTGTTTCGAGTGTTTGAAAACCAGATACGACACGAGACAGCGAAAGTGTCCCAAATGCAATGCTACCTTCGGCAATAATGATTTTCATAGAATTTATCTATAATTATAGGACATCAAAGAAAGCGGAAACAGCTTGCGGAGAAGTCAAGAAAACGTCCGAAAGGTCGAAAGGTTAATGCAAGCAAACGGACAATGTTTGTCATTAATCTACACTCTGGTACCTTTCGCCACCGAACATCTCGTTGGTCGTTGACGACTTGAGAGAAGTTAATAAGATTAGCGTTATCTGCACAGCTACGACTCTGCTGCTCGGTGACCTCAAACTCGAGCTAAACCGTCAGTTAAGGGTGCTAAGGAGGTGTTTCGTCGAGAGTTTTTTACAATTTTGTCATTGAAATAGAATCTTCCTATGTAGTAACGCGACTGGTTGACGCCCAGTCAAATAACTCCCTAGCTAGTCTGGGTCGATAAACACAGTAGGATGGCAGGTGCTTTTCACGGTATATTTAAACATCTCTTCATACTGTAATCTCCATAAATCTCAGACCAAACCTCGTTTTGCCTTTGTTCTAATTCTACCTTGCGGACTATGCTAAGATAACGAACCATTTGCTTCACTTTTTAGAAAGTTGTCCAAGACGAAACGGGATCTACTGCTACCGTAGAAAATACCTATGAAGTGCGCGGCTTGCGTTCGGTTTTACAAAGGAAATGCCCCTACAGAACTTCGCGTGTGGGGCCTCGCATTCTTTTCATTTCCAACATTTCCCACTTTTTCTAATTAGTTTACTATCACGTCGTCATCTCTAGTGAGAATTAAGACGACGCGAAGTTCTATAGGAACTATAATATAACCTCGGGATCTGATTTCTTTTCTGTGAAAGGCACAAGAGCCATTTTGAACGAAATGTCCTACAAAGTAATTTGTAATTCCCGGCAAAAGTCACTCGCGATCACTCGCTAGCAGGGTAATCGTTTGGGTAGTGTGTCCGCACCCTGTTGGACGTGTTAATCTAACCACCGGTCACGGTTACAACGTGCAGCCATGGCTTTTTGCCAGATGCGCAAAGTAAAACCGCCTCCTTAATTGTCTCGAACAGAGATCGGCGTAAATAAACAACAACAAAATCATAGTGCGATCTTCAGGCAAACTCCTATGTCTTTATATGACGACAAAATTTTGACGAAATCTGCTCTTAATTACGGACCACTCCCACCCCATACGTAGCGTTGTCGGAAATTTTTCGGCTTGTGTTTTTTCCCGAACGGAAATCGAATGTGCGCATGTACACAATGCGCATGATTAAAACTCTGGCAACTGGCCAGAAATACGCGGGCTTGCTTTCCCTTGAATGGGGCAGAACATAGTAAGCGAAGATGTGAAGTTTTGTTTATGTTCGTGATACAATTTACACCGAGGAAGCAGGGCTGCATACTTTTCGGCACCTTTATGGCTTGAATAATGTCTTCAAGGATGAAGCTACGTCCATCTACAGAAATTTGTGCGGATTGTAGTGCCCCGGGTGAGTAAGTTTCTTGCTATGTAATTTGCAGGCGGAGATTTCATGTTCTCGAAGGGGTTCCGATGATCGTCGAAGAGATCAAGATTTAATTGATCAAAAACTAATTTTGCATGTTGCCTGCTGAACAGGACCAGAATGGGCGTCAGTGAATCGCGGGGTATTGATTTGCGACGAATGTTGCAGTGTTCACAGAAGTTTGGGGAGACACATCTCGCAAGTGAAGCACCTTCGACATTCGTCTTGGAGTCCGACGTTACAAGCGGTTTGTAAACATAGAAATATCGACAATGAATTAACTGTTCGCTTAGCCCTAGTACGTTGTTTTGGGTAAAGACCATTTCTCCTGTTAATGATGCGGCGATTTCAAGATGCAAACATCATAAAAGAACCCTTTATTGTCATTTTCACCTCAGTCTAATGTGATTTGTGATATGTATCCTCTACTTTCGATGAAAGCGATACCGCTGAAGCTTAGTTTAACCCGGTACAAAGCAAATTTGCCCTCTATTTCTATTCTTGTATTAAAACGAGTGATTTTAGCGCTGTGGCAGGGTATTCTGCAGTTAAGACAATAAGTCAAGCCTACGAGGAGAAATATTTTTTTGTAGAAACTGCATATGCATACAAACGAGGTTACAATCGACAACCACATCGCGCTCACACTTTGTTTCACATGAGCATATGTTGCTGGTAAAAAATTACATCAGTTTAAAAATGATTTCAACTGGGTTTGATTTTTTTTTTCATAAATAAGGCACAAAGAAATTACAAATCAAACTAGGTTAAAATAAATTAATTTTTACCTCCAACATATTTATGGAGAATATTACACGGTGGTGAGAAGATATCAATTTTATGTTGAAGTGGCAAGAGCAGTATCCAATGTTGGCTGTAAGCACTGGCGACTGGCAAAAATCTCTGCCTACTCGCCCTTCGCACGCTGCCTACAACGTGGGAAGTAGTAAGTTTTATAGGTTTTCTCTTTTGAGCTGTTGTGCACATAGTGAGGGGTAATAAAAGTCTCGAAACTGGTTGTAACATTAAATGATTTATATAAAAGGACACGTGGGCATTGAAAAGTGATGTGATGGGATGAGCAAAATATGCTGAAATGTGTTTTAAAGGATCCCCAAATTCCAAATTTTCTTGGGAAGAGGTGGGTGCCCCTCCCACACCCACCTCCCAGACACAGCATCATCAGCGGGTGTAGGGTGTGCTGCCCCTTGATACGACAAATGGGAACTTGCTACCTAGCTACTTCAATCTTTTCTCTTTCTGCTATAAAATTTCTGGAGAACCCTGCGATAACTTGCAAGTGAGCACAGCCAACAAGTGAGATATTGTTTTTGCCACAAGAATATAATATTCATACCTTTTCATCAACATGTTATGTTCTTTTTATTATATGGAGTGATTTAGTTCACAGTAAAATGCTCTGCTCCATATGATAAGATCACATATTAACAACTACATCGGGAAATAGAGGTTGGGTGCCTGGGATGTCCAAGGACCTCCACTGAAGGAGCCAGCCCCTGGACCAAGTAACCCTTCACACTGACAAGCAGTGGTAAAATAGGGAGGAGAGAGGTGGGGGGAAGCAAGCCAACTGGGCAAAAGCAGCACAAGAAGGCCTGCAACATCTCCAACAAGTGTGCATGCAGCCATTTGACTGAATGACCACATGAGCATGTGCCTAGGTCACGCACCACTGACCACTACAACTGCTCTTTGAAGATAACCGTGGTGCCAATCTGCACTGCTCTTTGTTGTTAACTTTGTTAAATTGCATTTAACTGCATTTTGTGAAGATTCATCTCCGATCTTTTTTCCCTGTGTTTGATAAGGACAAATTGTGCCTTTAAGCATTATTATCTCCTCTGTGTGATAGCTTGGATTGTTGCACTTTTGGTTAATTTTTGTAGTAACGTTCTACTAAGTAAAAATTGCATAAAATTTCACAAATCTCTTAAGTTATACCTTGATGAGGTTTGGCAGATTTTTTCTACTTTAATTACGTTTTTGATTCATTTAGTTGGGGTAGGGATATTAATAATGTTAATGGCAGAAATGTATGATTTTGATCTTTTTTTCTAAGGAGCAGCTTTTGAAGGAAATGTTTCCTTCAAATGAGCAGTATTTGTTTTTCAGAAGTGTTTTTCACAAATTAAGCAGTTGTTTTGTTTGGCAGATGGTTCGGCAACTTGTTACGAATGGAGCAAACTCCATTTGGGAGCATTCACTGCTAGATCCAAATCAAATGAAAAGTGGATTGAGAAAACCAAACCAAAAGGATCGTGTTCAGTAAGTACATTTTTACAAAATTTTGTAGGCTTATTGTTGCATTCTAATCTTTCAATAATGATCAGATATTTGGTATGTTAAAAGAATACCATATACATAATTTTCTATTCCTGCAGTGTCTGGTGACCCTGTGATATCGTTGTAACTTGAAGTTGCTAAACGGTTGGACCCTAGCATTTGACAAACTAGACACATTTTAATTTATTCAAGTTAAACTCGTTGCCATTTCATGAGCTTGAGAATCGCTGCCTTAAAGGTTAGTGGGAGAGGGCTTCAGACAATCCAGGCCTGGTATGCGCAGGGGTATCCATGGCAACCCCACAGGCAGGAACTGTCATAGGGGAACTTGGTACAGTGGAAAAATTTACTACGATTTTCAACAGGCCATTTCCATGATGGTGTAATTATTTTACTACCAAGACCAGAATGCATTGAGTGGCTTTTATTGTCAGGCAAATTTTACCAATTGTCTTGTTATTCCATGGAGAGTAAAAAAAATCTGCATAAGAAAGCATTCACACAAAGGATCCTGGTCTTGGTAGTAAAATGATGCCATGATGCAAATGGCATTATTGAGTAAGATACAAGGAAGATTTGGTGATAAACTTTTGATGCTGAAGTTACCTTGTTGTAAGGGGAACTCGCTTTGTTTTCAACTGTAACTTTTTGGGCTTTGACATTATTGAGCGATAAAGCAGCCATCTTGATGGGCAAGTCTAAAACTGATTTAAAAAATTAACTCGCATTGCCATTAGTCTATCAATCTCCCTGCTTTTCAGTGTATTCTACTTTCACTTGATAGTCCACAACTGAAAGAAATATTGAGCTGAGGTTGCATGTCGAGGAAGAAATGAATAAAACTTGTGACAATTTTGGTGCGCTTTGTCACTTGGTGACAAAAAGTTACTGTTGGAAATGGAGCAAGTTGCCCTTGACAACATGGTAACTTGAACGTCAAGACTTTGTTGCCAAACTTTCCTTGTGCCTTACTCAGCCAAAATAGTTACACCGTATCTGAACCAATACTTACAATATACCTCCATACTTGAAAGAATCAACAAAGAGTCACACAACGAGAAAGCAAAGAAAGCCAGGGTTGAACCAATACTTACAGTGTGCCTCCAGACTTAAAACAGGGAGGGTAGGGCTAAAAAGAATCAGCAGAGATTCACGCACCAAGAAAGCAAGTAACTGCACTGTTTGCAAAAAAGCAGCAGGCTGTGGCATGATGTATGCAAGGCCCTGAGAAAGGTGTGGGGCATCCTGCCAAGTCAGATGCAAGGTTGCATACATGTAAGACTGCAGCATTGAGATTATATTAAAAGAATTTGGCTAAATTTACATTTAGACGCATACAGTATAAAATGGTTTATTAATGAAGCTCGTGTAGAAACAAAAGGGGGGGACTAGGCATGTGCACCAGAAATGCATGAATGTTATGACTTTTTATTTCTTCAATTGCAGTCCTACCAAAGCTACTTTCATTAAAGCCAAGTATCAAAGGCTTGCATTTGTGCCTCGTCTTCCTTGCAAAGATGATGATACTATAAGTGTGTCAGACCTCAGCCAGGTAATATAGAATTATGAACGACTGCAACACATAATCACTAATATTGTTCCTGTTGTAAGGTACTTCAACTTTTAACTTTAATAAAATCCTTTTCACAGCTACATACTAATAAATTATTATTAAGAGTGGACTAGACTGCAAATAGCTACGTGCTAATTAGTTTTCTTTTGGCAGTAAATTATGCCATCATGCAAATGGCCTAGTGAGCGACAATTTGAGTCCAGTGGTATTTTTTAGGGGATGACTGAACAAAATGTTTCATTTGCATGCTATGTTCCTTTTATAGCAACTTCATTCAAGTGTCAGAACAGGAAATCTAGAGACCTGTTTGAGACTTCTCTCGCTTGGTGCTCGTGCAAACTACTTTCATCCAGTAAGTACTTGTACTCAAGATGGCCAAGTTTGTTACACCTCTGTTTTGGTCTATAAAACACATGAAAGTTGTTAAAAACTGACAATATGAAGGTTAAACATTGTAGAGTTAATAGCCATTCTGAAGTTTAAAAACGAATGGGTACTAGTTTACATAATTATTGTTCAAATTGCTTCATGTTAGAAAGTTAACCCCACCACCAGAAAGATAGTCCAAATATTTCAGTGACTTAATCAGGTTCAAGCACGGTTTCATTGCATAATATGCACACTGTGAGTCATAAATAAAAGGGTTCATCAAAACTTGAGAGATATGGGAGTCCTTCTAAAACTCTCAAAGAGCAGTATCTGGAATGTTTGTATGCTTCGTCATATTTTGGATGCCTTGAAATCTGTAGTTTGTTCTAGCAAATGGTCTATAAAATAATTGTGATTAATATAACGATGTGTACTAGATGTATATACCAATAGATGCTTGATCGACCCTGAGTATTATTTATTGTGCTTATGTCCCCACCAGGAGAGAAATAATACTCCTCTTCATGTAGCGGCTAATGCAGGGCAAGCCCTTCAAGTTGAGCTCCTCATTGTTCATGGTGCAGATCCCACAAAACCAGACATTAATGGCAAAACCCCTGTTGATTATGCTTTGTAAGTTACTAAGAAAACATTATTGTTCTCAGGTTAAAAATTCACAGACATGATTCCATTTATATCGTTCGTGGTATATTTACGTCAATATGGGGCCTTATTATTATTTTTTTAGAGAGGCTGGCTTCACAAATATTGCACAGAGACTTACTGAAGTTCAGTTTGAATTAACAGACAGACTTACATATTATTTGTGTGGCAGACGACCTGGTAATTGACTTGTTCTTCCTGATTTGTTTGATGGGTCAATAATTATTGAAGGGCTCCGAGCAAAACATTCTAAGTGACCTTTTAGAGAGTTTGGTCATTTTTAAACTCCCTTGTCAATGCTTTTGTTCATTTACCAGTGCAGCATTCTCTCTTAGAACTTGGAAAAAAATTATTCTGGTACCCAGGGTAGGGGTGTTGGGTGCAAATTTGTTTTGATGTCTTTTTGCCCAATTGCCCTGTTTGTTGGTGCACAGTGTACAGCATGGGAAGGTTTATGCCCAGAGCCCTTCAACTGATGTCTTGATTTGATTACTTGATTTAATTTTCCTTCAACTTAAATGATTTTCTGACAGTGTTGGATCACACAAATTATGATCTCATTGGATTCTACTTAATTATTGTGACTGGTTGGGGATAATTAGCAATTATTCCATGATCCTGTGTTGGATACAACGTGGTAAAGAGCACTATGCGCTAAGTCTCGTATACAACAAGGGCAAATGGTATAAATATTGTTTTGTTAAAATAATTCTCAACCTTCTGTTCATTTTTTGTCAATGAAACTTGACCTCCCACTGAAAAATGTTAAGCTAAATCAACACTTTCTGGACTCATTTTCTATAGAAAGTCAAATGTGGATATAATGGCTAAGCTAATGAGAAAACTAGAAATGCTGTCCAAGGTCGAGAATCTATGGGGCTTTCAAAATACTTGAAATAGATATTGAAATGGACTATCTGTTGCTCTTTACAAAAGGCCAGTTAAGATTGCGTGAGAGCCTCAAGCCACTGTACTTTCAGATTTTTCAATATCGCGTGCCACACGATTCCTGTAGTGCACGACAGTAATCGCGTCGTGCGTGACGCAATTATCATCTTGCGCAAGGGTGGTAACTTACGTTTGAGTGGTACTGTAATAATAGATCTTATGGCATTTCATTATAGATCATCAAAATGGAGTGCACTACCTTATTCCTACTATGGCAGACAGGTGTTCCTTCATACATTGTATATACTACATATTTTGTTATTCAAAACATAAAAAACAGCAGTATATATCTGTGCTTTAAGCATTGTCTTTTTTAAGAGGAGTTCTTGATTACCCACTTGCAACTTGAATGCATTTTCCATCTTTTCCTAACAGCCGTTTAGATTTATCAGATGATGCAAAGAAAGCAATGTTAAAACTACAAGCTGTAAGTTAATGTTTAATTGTCAAGTTACTATAACACGTGCGTGAAGTGTAACCTCTTCAGACCTTGGCGTTGCAGTTGTTTGTTTTTTTCTGATATGGGTGGGTTTTATTTGAGGAGGAGCCTGCTTTAAATTTAATAAAACTTTCATAGAATAACTTTCATCACTGACCTCTTTGTGTTGTCATGTAGTTAAGCCATCATCTGTTTGAAGAGCTTGCCTCAGATGTGTATGATGAAGTTGATAGAAGAGAATGTGATTCAGGTATTTGCTTTGCCTTGCTGTGTTGTTCCCATGCATTCCTCCCTTAAATACCATTCATTTAGAATTATTATTGTAGTGCTTGAGTGGCATAAGGAAGAAGTGGGAAGGGTATAGTGGATGTGAGTGTTATTGCTTTGTAATAATTTTGCATTTCTCATCTGCACTCTCACCAGTTTGGTTAGCAACCCAGAATCACAGTGCGCTTGTTAGTGACACCACTACAGTACCATTTCTCCCAGTCAATCCTTCATTTTCGTCCACAAGAAATCAGGTGAGCTTAAAATAAATTTTGTGGCATGGTTCAGTTTGTGTGTCCTACTTGAATTAAGTACAATGTACTCAAGGCAATATTTAGTAACTGATGAAGTGAATATCTAGGCTTACTTGGGACTTGACACTGCTGGTGTACCACCTGTCAGTGAAAATATTAGCATGTTCCAGATGAGAGATGCCTGGGGGTCTTGGACAAGAAACCCAACAAAGCTGGATGTCTGACCCATCAAACATGTGATAGGCTGTAGAAAATGTATAGATCTCAGGGTTGTCAATAGGACTTAAAGTAGATGCCTGACCGACCTTAAGTAGTCCCCAGTGACAAATGGAGGGTACTTGGCCCCTCCAACAAAGGGATCTGGGGGCATGCTACCCCAGAAAATTTTGAAATATGGAAGCTCAGAAATGCAATTTCCTGCATTCTGGGCATCAAGTTGTATGACTTTATGATTATTTTTGTAAGAACATCATCAAATTTTGTCAACTGTTTGACAAACCATTCACGTACTAAGAGGAAGGTCATTTAGGAACAAATTTCCTCTCTTTCTTGAAGTCTTTGAAAAATTTACTTGTGCTTATTTATTCCAAATTGCACTCGAAATCATTTAATTACCTACACAAAAATTATTGTGTAAAGGATGACTTTTGGATTTTGTCCTTGAGATTAACAAGAGTGTCATTTGCTTATTATTTAGGGGAGACAGAAGCTAGCTCTATTCAATGCAAAAGAGTTTGCAACATTGATTATTGATATATTGAATGATGCAAGGCGACGAGAACAGGACTCTAATCCTGACTTGACACAAGGTATTATTTCAAATACATGTTAAGACTATGTTTAGAAATTACTGGCTGGGTGACTAATTGGCTTAAGGAAAAACTGACTCACCTACCGATCACTGACTGAAGGTCGATCGGCTGAGTGCTTGTTGTGGTTGCTGTTGTGTAGTCATTAAGGGACAGAGCCCATGGAGTAAGAACAGTAGTAGGACAAGGGGCCATTATAAGGTCATACTCCATTATAGGGCCGACCACAACACCAGGGGCACTGATGGATTGAGTGGCATGGTGGAGTGTCTGTAGTGAACAGATGCAGTAACTGATTGAATGATTGAGTGACTGATTATTCTTTGATTGATTGATTGATTGATTTCATGCCTAGAAAGAGGTTTACACTATTTTGTTTGCTTTATTTCACCAGGTTTTGTTGAATCACATATTTTCCCAATCGAAGAAGATGCTTCACATGATCACGAATATGATGAAGTGCCTTCAGATGAGGATGAGGAACCAGCTGACAAAAACTCAACTCCAGAGGTTAACATCATGTTTGGTTCCGTCGGAATTTTTTTCCATAGCAACTGTTTTGAAGCTCGCACAGATTGTCCAGCAATCCCAAATTAATAGCTTTACATAACTGGTTTTGCCTATTAAAAGTGAAATTTTCAGGAGAAACTGCAAAATGTGTTTTACGTATGGTGTGGAGATCAAACTTTCCCCAACAAATTTAGGTTAGGTGTGCTTTAATTGTTGGAAAAGGAATGCAATTTTCTTTGTGTCATAAGGCTTACTTCCCAGGCTGGTGAATTTTTTTGAAATTCTTCATAGTGGAAGTGAAAAAACAGGAATAATTTGGGTTATAAGGTTAGAGACAACATGCTGTTTTGTAACAGTGTACTGCCTGAAGCTGCGCTCACACGAACTGAAACACTGTCAAAAAACAGCAAGAGCATCGTGGTCTTTTTTGGTGTAAATAAATTCTTTTCCAGCAATACCCCGTTTTATCATACCATGGTTTGAGGTAGCAGGGTTAAATATAGGTTAAAGTTAGTGCAGGAAATCAGGGTCTTGATGAAAATCTCTTTCCTTGATTTTTAATTAATTTGATATCCTGTATATTTAGAACCCATCTGAAATAGCCACAAAAGTTCAGATTGAAAAGGTAAGTTCACATGTATTTATTTATTCATTATTATTTTGTGCTAATAGTGAATACTCTAGCTCTTGAAGTAAATGCTCCTACTTGCTCTTGCTATTGAGACCAGATAATTAAGTGTTTATATTACTGTTACCAATAGGGCACCACAACAAGTTTCCCACAGGAGGATTTTGTTTCTATGGAACGCTATGCCAACGTTGAAATTGCCTTGGCTACAGCTAATGTATGTATCATGTGTTTGACTATTTAATTACGAATTGTATTGTATCCAGCTTGTGATTTCTTGGTGATTCTGTGATTTCATGAGCTTGTGATTTCTTCAGCAGTGATATCTTGGTGGTTATTTAGTTTGGACTGTATGCTACATTTTCCTTTTTATGTATTTAATTTTTTTTGTTTTCAGGCTCGTGTACAACAACTTCTTCAAGTAAATGCAAACCAAAGCCATGAAATTCAGAAACTTCAACAAGCAGTGAGGATATTTGCTTTTTAGTGTCACTGTTCCTCTAATGGGAACTTTCCAACTCCTTGGGTGCATTCTTTTGGGGGGTCATGTAGCAGCTGCCGCAAGATCCGGAGGCAATTGGTTTGCCACCCAAACCCCAAACAATGCTAAAACAATAGTGACAATTGAAATCTATTGTTTTAAGTGTCCAATGAGAAGAGATCTTATGAGCAACTGCTACACTACCGCTTTTGGGACTTTTCTGGAATTTAGAATACACAGTAAATGTTTAGTTTACATGTTCTTCTGGTCTTTTTGGACTGTATTCTGTTTTTGGAATGAATGAAATAGCATTCTGTTTATTCTGCTCCAGATAGAATTCATGAGCAGAGTAAATAGTGCAAAAATCATGCAAAGTTGCTGATAATTAATGTCTGTCCCATGCATGTGTAGACTATTGCATACATTAGTTCTCAGGTTTCCTCCAAAACAGTCATTCTGTGTTTGGAATACATGTTTTTCCTTGTTACTTGTTTTTTTGTTTTGTTTTGTTTTTGTTTTGTTTTGTTTTTGTTTTGTTTTTGTTTTGTTTTGTTTTTTACATCCTAAACTGGAATTAGGAATAAACAGAACAGTCCCAATAGAATGCAGCATGTGATGTTATTGGAATTAGGTATTTCAGACTGAGCACACTTAGTGAAATGTTAAGAAGGAAGGTATTGTTTTCTGGATACAAACACCCTCCTGTTATGTTTGGCAGAACAGTTTCTGGAGACTTCAGCATTTGTAGTTTCTGAGTGCCCTTGATGTTAATGTATGCATGATGACTAAAAAGTTAAACCAGATTGTTAGAACTGGTGCTATCTATATCTATGTCTATGTCTATGCCTATATATATATATATATATCTATGGTGTAAATATGTATTTATTTATCTATTTATTTATTATTATTAATTTTTTGGGGGGGCGGATGTTTGTGTATTTTTGCAGCTCATTTGCTTGTAGTTGTGTTTTTAACTGGTTTTCAATGATCCTATCCAACAGCAGCCAACTTTTCAACAAAACGTTGTGGGATCAGCCCCATTTTTCTTTCTTCACCTTTCCTGCCTATTGATTCTTTTTTGTGAGCTTTTGGAAAAAGGCGATTTGCTCAAGTACAGTTTTCAATCATTCTTATTGCAGTGCTTTTTATTTTTATATTGGTAAGGTCCACAAGCTAGAAGATGAAAACAAGGCACTCAAGAACCAACTGGGACTTCCCAATGGAGACAGTCTTGCTGCGATCAGCGATGATAATGTATTCATTCCTAAGGTGAGGTGTTAACATAATGATTGCATTTCCCAGTGTTACCGGTAATTAGTGAGATCAACCTACTGGTGGTGCCAGTTAAGGTTCCACTTACAACCTTGTGATGGACTAGCATCCCATCCAGGGTGGGTAGCAATACTCCTAGCTGCTTAATGCTGTGGATATAGAGGGTATTACATGGCCACGCGGTGATACGAAATTTCTCTTCTCGTGTTGAAAAATATTTCACTCGTTCGCTGTGCTCACTCGCGAAATATTTTTCAACACTCGAAGAGAAATTTCGTATCTCCAAGCGACCATGTCATTTTCTTTATTATATAAAATCCTCACAATACAACAAAAGATGCTTTACATGTATTCTTTATTTCAAAAACTAAGGTTTTTGAAATAAAAATGATATCACACATGTGTGGATAGCGTTTTAATCGATTTGCTACCACTCGTTATACCACTCAATTTTATATAATAAACAGGGATAAGCTTCGGCTCAATTGGCCGTATGCATGTGGCCTGATATAGACTTTAACTTTACCTTTACCTTACATTTTATGTATTTCCAGGAGGAGAGTGATGAAGATGATCACATGGATATTGATGACATCACACCATATGAAGCCCCAGGCTCTCTCCTAAGAAACCGTTCAAATCAGCCTACACACCAAGGGCAGTCTGATGTCAGAGATAACAAATCAAAAAAAGTCAATCCATATGATAATGTGAGGGACTCTCAAGAGGAACAGGAAGAGGAGCGAAGATATCTTAATGTCGAAGAGATGAGAGAGCATGAACGAATGAGTTCTTGTGAGTAGAGTTGATCAACAGCGCAGGGCCGAGTTGTTCAAAGCAGGGTTAGGGCCAATTCAGGACAAATACCATGACAACCAATAGGATTTAATCGGACTTAATGCAGGGTTAGTGCTAACAACTCAGCCCAGATGTGATTCCTGCCTGGGACTCTGAAATCCTTTTCATTTGTCCCTACACCCATTACCAAGCAACTAGCATGTTGAAACAGATTTACCGTGTATTCAGAATCTTTGCTTTCAGAATTCGGACTTGTTGGCTCTTGACATAGCACATAAAAACAAAAAGACAATTTGAATTGACCCTGGCACAAAGTTGGGTTGGGTTACAAGAGAGATGTGCAAGTTGTAAAGGATTAGTACTCTATACTGCATATTGATAGGCATGTCACCCCTTCACTCAACAGCGGACAGTCCTTTTGATGAACAGTTGGATCGGGAAGCTGTCAAGCTGATTAATGCAGTAGACACCTTGGTTAATCAATCTCAAAAGGATTCCAGACAGCCATCACAAGAGGATGTAGTACGGTGTACAGAGCAAATCACTAAGAAAATTCAAGAATTATTGCTGTCTGCACAGGCTGGGAGACACAGCTGGTAAGCATGATCACCCATCCTCCCTCTATACTATGTTTGGAAAAGTTTTGTGCTTACATGTTATCAGTAGCCTACGTAGGTGGTGGTTTTGTCCAAGCGAATAAAGCTGCATGTAACAGCGTTAAAAATTATATTGAGTTCAGTTATTGCTCCTCACATCAATCTACCTTTTCAAGTGAACCAGCATAGTCACAATTGTTATGACATGGCAATAGTCGACAGTCAACAGTTGGTCATTTCCTTACAGGACAGACACTTTGACCTTAGGTTTTCATCTCTGGCTATTAATTAGAACCACATCTATAGCATATACCATGCAGTACCAATAGAAGTTTCTGCTCAATGACGGTACCTCTATTTTTTTATTTTTTTATTTTTTTTAATTTACGGATTTTACTCCAAATGCAAAAGTTGGATCAGCAGATTTTCATTCCAGACACAATGGCTGGATTAACAGTCCTATTTCAACCCTGTCAATCCCTGAATAGATTTGTTACTCACTTAACTCCTCTGTAAAAGTGGAATTTTAAGGGTTGTTATTCTTTCAGCTTCATTCCTTGCTCAAGTAATATTTTCACGGCTGTAAATGACATGGCAGATTTGTTTCCAGAGGTAAGAGTGTGATAATCATGACATTATATATTTTATGTATTGTATCCTGACTGTCATTTCAACTCACTCCGACGAGAATGGACTACCTAAAGACCTCAAGGAAACCCTCACTTTTCCATACCCCTATTTTGCCTTACCCCTATTCCTTACCGTTTGTTCAGTATACACGCACAGTAACTATCACTATTCGCTCACTCGTATGTTCTGGGTTTTAGTTGAATAGTTTAAGCAACTGGCAGACTGAACATTCACATTTACTTTCACTTACTCGATGCAGTTAAATGTAATTTAATGGAGTTAACATCTAGGCACGCCAAGGTGTCAGTTGACGATGCAGCATAATTCCTTCTGCTCGTGAATTGAAGACCAAATGAAGCGTTAAGCAGTTTTTCCCCTTCTCTCCCGCCGTTTCCACTGTTTCTATCAGTGTGACGCGTACCTGTCTCCCGTACTGCATGGGGGCTCATGGCTGGGTTTCCAGGATTCGCCGGTCATGGAAGCAGTATCCTTCTTGGCAGTGGCGGATGCAGGGGAGGTGCGTTGGATGCGGACACACCCCCCGTTTCGATAGTGACATTTTCAGAAAGAATTTTGCAGCCATGCAGAATGTTGCTTTCTCACGTGTTTGAACAGCAGCCGTCTGACTAAGACGTGCCTGAGGAGTGCCATGCCCACTAAAGTATGGAGAAATCTACTTAGAGCACTCTTTGAGCCAGAAACGCACCCCCTACCCCCTTCTCTAAATCCTGGATCCGCCCCTGCCAGGAGCTGGCTGCCAACCCCCGCATAATGGTGCAGTTCTCAACTGTGTTTTGATGTCTCTCAGGATCCTGTGGTGGACAGCATGCGCGTGTCACTGCAGCTCATGAAGACCAGTGCTGCGAGACTGCAGGTGGAATGTAAGAGTGCCGTGTTGCCTGGTAACACTGTGGACATGGCATTTCTCACACAGCAGGTCATACAGTGTTCTTACGACATCGCTAAAGCAGCCAAACAACTCGTCACCACATTCTCAGTTTAAGCCAAACAACTCGTCACCACATTCTCAGTTTAATAGAGACTACCCTACTGCCCTTTGTTATGCGTGGAATGGAGAACAAACACCTTTGGCAGCACTGGTGATTTTGCTTGGTTACTATTTCATTCTGTGGACTGTGTTTCAACCAAACCCTTTTTTGAGGCCCCTGACAAGGTGGGGTGTTGGAAAGACAAAAAACGAAGTAAAACATTGCCCGTGTTGGTTCCTGGCCTCCTACGCAGACATTTCTTTTGGCTCGTCAGGCAAGTTATGGGGAGGAAACAGTGCATGATGAGTCGAAAGAGTGTCTACATGGGAGGCTAGTTGGCTGTCATGTTTGACCATTTTTATCTTAGTTTTCTGCATGCATTATTTCCTTTTCTTTGCCACACATTATGAATAACTGTGACGTGCTAGAAGAACTGCATGTGGTGGCAAATTTGTTAGTCTCTTAGAATTGTAGGCAAAATATTTATCCAAAATTATTATTGTAGCAAATGTTCTTAATAACACAAGACCTCAGCTTCTACAAAATTTCTTTACCACTGTGTCGTGCTTGTCGTGCATCGGTGTCGTATTCAGTTGATTTACCGTCTTTCTTTAAGCAGATTTGCGCAAATTATACAATCAACTCTTCAGTGAAAATGTGTCTGAGAGAAGAAGGAACTTACTCCTTGTTTACTGTCACTCGAATTAAACTGGCGTAACTTAACATATGTGCGAAAAGCTAAATAAAATCATGGGTCGCTCATTTTCTCGCTCGTGAACGCAGATCTGTGGAGAGAAGCGACAACCGGAAATATGTTTGCGTTCACAGGCTACTCATTTTCGAACTTGCTCCAGATAATGGCTCTTTCTGCAAGTGTGTAAAAGACAAACAGAAGAACTTTAAACCCAAGAAGCCTAAACCCACGCGAACAAAAATAGAAAGCTTTTCGGTACTTGCAGAAATTCCTCAAATTGTAATCACAGCCAATAACTTAAAAGTCGTTTATCTGTGTAAAAAAGAATTAAGAAATGAGAATAAGGTCATATATTAGAATTTTGTTGAATTAGCTTAGTTATTATTACTTTTTGTAACATCATACTAATAAAGTGATAACTATATAAAAAAAGAAAGAAACGAGACTATGAGCAGTCCATTCTCTCCTTCAACGGGTAGACGGGAAAGGGTCATCATGCAACGCCGAGGGAGGAGCGTTTCGTGATGAGTAATTAAGGCAGAGCATATCTTGGCCTTCCCAAAGATGGTGAATTTTAAGTCCGGTAAATGAATGACTAACCTCTTACTAACCGAGCGCGAGGGCCGCACTGGGGAATATTGGCGCCCGGTCGTGACAGTACGTACCGAGCGCAGCGAGGTCCGTACGTAAACGACCGAGGGCCGATGTTCTCCAGTCTTGGTTAGTAAGTAGGTAATCATACGGCAATCGCGTCATGCTTGTTTGTTTTCTGTTAGAACGTACTTCCGGTCACTCTGCACGAAAGGGGCTTCCACAGTAACGTGTTTTTCGTGACGTGAGCATCTCGGAAAGGACAAGCTACCACGAGTTTGCAAAGAATGGAGCATTTACACGTTTTCTTTTCACCGTTTTAGTTACAAATTTTGAATCTTCGGGCTTTCGAAAACAAAAATACACAAGACTATGACCGTTTCCATAGATTCGAGAATAGTCTAGCTTCCTTGGGAACCAACTGTAGGTAGCGGGTACAGTATCCCTTACAGTGAGCAAGAAGCAAGAATGAACTGGAAAAATAGGCTCTTTCTGCAAGCACGGGAGGACAGACGACGTAAACCAAAAGAAACAAAAGGCTGAAAACACGATAACTCCAGAATAAAGCCTAATCCCAAATGAAAAAATACAGTGGTTTCCCGTACATGCGGAACAAATCCTGCACCTTTAAAGTGACCTTTATAAATGAGGGGACGTACACCTTTAAAGGTGTACCTCTCCTCATTAAAGGTGTAAGGTGGTCACTTTAAAGGTGCAGCTCTTCGATTTGTCCTACTTTCCGTACCATATTTGCTCGACTTATGCCGTAATCTAAACAAGGACAAAGGTCACGCAATACTGTTGGAGGCTGCCGTGGAGAAAGTTGCGTGACAGCAAGACTGGGATGAGTCTTCAGAAGGCGCGGCATCAATCATGGCCAGCGGCGCTACAAAAAAGTCACAACAGCTCGAAAATGGCAGCCAGTGGAGGAAAGGACATTTTGTCCGCCTCTCCACCTCAAATTAGCAGAGATAAAATTCTGTCTGACTTTCCATTACATTGGCACGTCTGGTATAATGATGCTGCTTCACTGGAAGAAGAACTCGCAGTGAATAAGGTTGGTTTTAAAGTCGAGTTTTCAACGAAACGGTTTGCTTTTTGAAACAAAAAGTAAGATTATTAAAAAGACTGTGTGCATGTGTTGTTTCACCTGTTATGCAAGCGGCCGGCACCTTTCAACGCTTGGCTGCGGTTTTGTTGCAGCACAATAAAGAAGTGGTCGATCCCCGCGGCCGAACACCTCTTCACTTAGCGGTTACTCTCGGATACGTTGACTGTGTGAAGTGTCTTCTGCGCGGCGGTTGTGAGGCTAACGCCATCAACAATGATGGCTGGAACGGTAGGTGGCTTGCGTGGCCTTTGAAATAGCATTATCCCTTCATTTTCTCTTAGTTCTTCCGTTGAAGTGGATACCTGTGACACGCATATTTTACTGTTGCAAGCAGTACGCTGTAAAAACAAGCCATAATTTATAAGATCTGTTCATGCACATCTGTTTCGGTGAAGTTGACATTTTTTCAAAACGTAGTGTCTTGATGCCCGGGTGTTGTTTTCTTAATACTCCGTTTTCGGCAGTCTGAATTGAGTCAATCTACTCAATGTACGTGTACTCAATTTTTGGACTGAGAGTATATTAATAGGGCTAGGAGGCACTGTTTAGCTTGTTTATAAATTTATCAGTCAGTCGCGCGTATACATTTGAAAGTTAAACAGTTTTTTCGATTTAAGGCTGATCATGCCGAAATTTACATAGAATAATACACATCTTTTTTCTATTGAAACTTCAATGTTCACTTCCTTCCATTATTTTTTCTTCTGCATTGATATAGAAAAATTACTGCCTGCTTGCAAACCTTCAGAAAAATATGTATCTGGCATCTGGACTTCCACATCACTGACGTTTAACAGTCATTATTGTCCAGGTGTCTGGCAGCCTCAGAAATTATTTTTAAAATGTTCCGTGCTCGTCACGTGATGTGGAAATCAGTGGCCTTGAGGTGGAGTCCGGATACTAGATTTTAGTTTCAATAGAAAAAAGATGTGTTATACTCGTAGGAACAAATTCACCACGTTTCCTCTTTTTTCTTGTCTATCACTAGTATCTCATGAAGCAATTAGCACTGCAAACCCTGAAATTTTGTCTCTTGTGCTTCAATATCGGGATTTTCAAAGAGGAAGTCAAAGACTTGCTGGAATTCCTGAACTTCTTGATGAACTCAATGCTGTAAGATATTAAATCTGATTATTGTTTTTTGATTTCATAGTCAAGCCTCTATTTATCCTATTATATTTACATGTAAGGTGAATCACAGAGCTGCGGTCATATGCATTCTGTCAAGTGATAAATGTTTTTCTTATTATTTTAAACAGACCCCTGATTTCTACGTTGAAATGAAGTGGGAGTTTACCAGTTGGGGTAGGCAGTCTTTTCTTCCTTATTTTGAATATGTACCTGTATCAACAATATTATTGATTCTTCTCGGTTTTAAGTTTCATGTGTCGATCAATTCTAAGAGTACCCATCCCCCTGGGCTTACCCCGTGCATTTGATGCAAGTTTGGCTCCGCTTGGTGGGAAATTTGATGCAAGATGAAGCTTACTCAGTCGGGCATTTGACTGTCGAGAAAGGGCGACAAGCTGAAGGATGATGTAATTCCTTCCTCTGGAAATTTGCTCAAGAGCCATTTCACAATTCTTTGTGGGTTTTGTTTCTGAAAAGAGTGCCTTTTTTGAGAGTTTGGAACGGTGACAAAGAGACTTGAAAAGCACTGACAGGACAACTTGACACTTTGTGAAGGCATTCCCATTGGGGTATTTGACTCTAATAACTGGCAACATCGTGGGAAATTTGATCAACATTTTTCTAAAAAGTCGAATGCCCGGTGGTTTGCTTGCAGGGGGGGGGGGGGGGGG